>APFE030657947.1:1704-118085 GCA_000404065.3 Pinus taeda
TATATACATATTTATAGATTTTAACAATCAAATCACCAGGTGTAAAGAGATTCCTTATCTCACAAACAAGGGCATCTCATACACCAATATGATGTCTAGTTTGATTGTATCTTTAAAAATAACACACACACACACACACATATAAACTCACATAAAACTATATTACCATCATAGATCCATGTTAACCTTAGATCTATCAAGTGTGGAGAGGGATCAAATATATTAAGGTGCAAACCTCTTTTAAAGTGCAAAACGTGAAGAAAAGTTTGCACCCAGAGAAATTTTAAACTCTATGAAAAGGAATTACACATTTCATTCAAATTAAGCAATACAGCAATAAAATGTTTTAACCATTCGATATGTACTATATATATAATTATTTCATTTATTTTATATAATATTATACATCTTGATATTGGAATATTTTACTCAATATAGGTATTAAAATATTTTATTTATGAACCACATTATCCGCATTAAATGTTTTTTTGTTATTATTATAGTTTTAAGTATACATCCCTCTCTAATTAAGAAGTATAAAACATATATTAATAATAGTCTCTCTTTGTGTGCACGTGAACATGCCCACATTGAATACTTTTGTGTTATTAATATTTTTAAAAAATGTTACATGTCAACTCCATATTAACCATTGAACAAATTACACACATTGAATAAATTTTTGTTATTAATCTTTTTTAAAATGTTATATGTCAACTCCATTATAATCATTAAAAGAATTACAAATCTTTCCATACTTGAATTAATAAAGCTCACTTACAATGAAAAGAATAAATATATATATATATAATATATATATATAATTATATAATTATTATATATATAATATATTATATATATATATATATATATATAATATATTTCATATTTTATTATAACTTACATTAAATTTTTGTTTGTTATTAATTTTTAGATGCCACATTCAACTCCACATTAAGAATTGAATAAATGACACAGTGAAAATATTACTAGCAGAGACTAATCGTAAAAGCATCGAGGAGAATTGACCCTATTGAACTCCCATTTATGAAGTGCTTAAGCGACGGGAACTCACCCAATTGAGCTAACCTCAGGGCTATATAATTATGTTACTTAATACAAAAATTCATATATTTTATTTATGGCCAACACCAAAATATTTTTTGTATATAAAATGCTATATTTCACTTTAACACAATGAATTGCACTTCTCTTTCATATTGGATAGTAAAATCAATATTATTTTTAAATGTCACATGTCAATTCCATACTAAGTAGTGAAACAATTGCATAGCTCCCTCACACTAAAAAGTAGAAAGAAATTATAAATTAAATTATGAATTTTACTTTCAATTATGTTATCTCTCTATATAAAGTCAATGTAAAATAAAAATGGAAATTGAAATATTTTATTTATAGTTGACATTGAATTTTTTTTGTTATTACTAATTTTTAATTTGTTAATGTAAATATTATATTATTATTTCTAAATGTATCGTTATGACTCCATAATAATATATAAAATACCTCTTGACTATATATATATTTATATATTTCAATTCACAAAAGGTGGCTCTTGTGATGACCCTTGAAGAAAAGTAAACTCTATTGCTTTTTATATTGAAAGTATTACACATTTCATTCATTTCAGCAACAACAGTAAAAAATGTTTTAACCATTATACTATATATATATATAATATAATATATATATATATTTCATTATTTATATAATATAAACAAAAAATGGTTGGAATATTGGAATATTTTACTCAATAGAAGGTGTTGAAATATTTTTATTTATGAACCACATTAAATGTTTTTTTTTGTTATTATTAATTTTTAAGTATACATCCCTCTCTAATTAAGAAGTATAAAACATATATTAATAATATTCTCTCTTTATGTGCACTTGCACATGCCCACATTGAATACTTTTGTGTTATTAATATTTTTAAAAATGTTACATGTCAACTCCATATTAACCATTAAACAAATTACACACATTGAATAATTTTTTGTTATTAATGTTTTTTAAAATGTTATATGTCAACTCCATTATAATCATTAAAAGAATTACAAATCTTTCTCATACCTTGAATAATAAAGCACTTACAATGAAACTATATCTATATATATATATATTTCAAATATTTTATTTCTACTCGATTAAATTTTTGTTTGTTATAATTTTTTAAGAATGCCATCACTCCACATAAGAATTGAATAAATGACACAGTGAAAATATTATTAACAGAGACTAATTGTAAAGGCGCCGAGGAGAATTGACCGTATTGAACTCCCATTAGTGAGGTAACTCACCCAATTGAATTAACCTCAGGGCTATATAATTAGGTTACTTAATAGAAAAATTCAAATGTTTTATTTATGGCCAACACCAAAATATTTTTTGTATATAAAATGTTATATTTCAATTTAACACAATGAATTGCACTTCTCTTTCATATTGGATAGTAAAATCAATATTATTTTTAAATGTCACATGTCAATTCCATACTAAGTAGTGAAACAATTGCATAGCTCCCTCACACTAAAAAGTAGAAAGAAATTATACTTTCTCTATATGAAGTCAATGTAAAATAAAAATGGAAATTGAAATATTTTATTTATAGTTGACATTGAAATTTTTTTGTTATTACTAATTTTTAATTTGTTAATGTAAATATTATATTATTATTTCTAAGCGTATCGTTACCACTGAATAATATATAAAATACCTCTTGACACACACACACACACACACTAACTATATATATATATGTATATATATAGTCACTTAAAATTATATTCATATAATATTTATGTCAATAGGCATGTCTATTTTAAAATAGGGCTTCCACAATTTTAATTTAATTATCAATAATTTTTAGGTGGATGGTAAGAATTTAGCCTCCATAGAATATTCTTGGTAGTATACACAAATCAAAGATTAAGATTTATCTCCAAAGTATTTATGTTATATTTTCCCTTTTAATTAAATTCATTAATTAAAAAATGTCATTTGAACAAGTTTCATATGAAATGGGTTATGGTTTTTTTTTTGTGTATATGATATTGATAAGTCATGGTATGGGCTCATGGTATTGTAACAAAACCTATTTACATATTAAAAGTATCCATGATAAAGTGGAGGTGAATCTCCATGTTTAAGAATATTGTTACATGTTTTTTTAAATGTATATATATTTAACTGATATATAATTATTATTATTATTATATATTATATTATATTATTATTTTAAATAATGTTATCGTTTCATTATTTTTATGATTTTCATCATTTTTGTTGAAAATAGCAACAATAAATGCTAAATATAGAAGTGCTAAATTTAGTATTGCTATAAATAGCATTTCAAGATACCTTCCTACTTTAGTTAGTCCCTGAACTAAAATAGAGAAGTAAAAATTCGAATTTGATCTTAGTCGTTGTTTGTAAAATAATTAATTAATTCACGATGAGTTAATTAGTTGTAGAAAATCAAACATGAAGTCTATGTGGCGACATGCAATAGTTTCTCCATTAATTGAGGAATTTATCCATCAGTTAAAGAGATAAGCATGAGTTGTAATATTGAGTTGTAATTAGTTGGCTAAGTTAACTTAGTCAAGTCCAGTTAGATTAATTCAAACAATTTGTTGAATTAGTTGTGAGTTTAGTTAGTTAATACATGCATACATGTAACTGCTACATTTTAGATAACTGAATATCCTCTCATAAATAGCTCATGCATGTTAGTTCAGACAGAGACCCAGTTGAGATCAGATGGAGGGACAACGTACTATCAGTTGCTAGAATATTCCATTGTGAATATCTTTTACATGTAGAAGGAATTCTTTCCTTAAGGATTGCATAGTTACTTCTTCAATTTTTATGAGTGTGATAAGGCCAATTCACACATGTGGCATCACTAGACCCCAAGAAAAACTGCGCAAGGAAATAGGAGGCCGGAGGGCTTGAGGAGGACATATATTGTGTCTATTCAGTTTGTGAACTGTATTGTTTGATTGCAGAGAGAGCATGATAGCTTGAGAGTTGATTCTTTTTGTAACTTGAACATATTTCCACTTGTATGATAATACAGAGATCGGGGTTTTAGGCTGAGGCTTTCCTGGGGTTATTTCTTTTGTGTTATGTGTGATTGATTTCTCATTCTCAATTATATGTGTTCTCATTGATTTCACTCATATTTGAATAGGTTTATGCAAAGTTTGTTGTAGAAATAGATCTTGTATTTTTCTTTAGTCTATTGCATAATCTGTTGACCTACAATGGGAATTTCAACATGGTATCAGAGCAATGGTGATCAAAGGAGAGAATTGTTTACAACAAGGGAGAAGTTTGAAGTTTGAGGTTCCTGAATATAGAAATCAAGTTCTTATCACATCTCAATTTCACCAATGGCATTCAACGGTTTAAGACACAAGTATGCCCTTGATGGTAGCTCAAATTATATAGCCTAGAAGGATCGCATGGAAGTAGTATTAGAGGATAACGATCTAAAGGACTTCATTGATCAAGAAGTCCCCAAGTCGACTGATGCTACTCAATTGGCGGAATGGAAGAAATGTGTGACCAGAGCAAGGAAAATCCTTTTGGAGGGAGTTCGAGACCACATAGTCTCGAGTCTCCATGGGAAGGAGACACCATTTTCGATGTGGAAAACATTGAAATATCTATATCAGAATAACAACAATCATAGGAAGCTAGCGCTGAAAGACAAGCTTCAGAAAATCAAGTGTGAAAATGGCGACATGATCTCGACATATCTGAACAAGCTCACCACCTACAGGGATGAGCTTGGAAGTGTAGGGATCACAACTGCTGATGATGACATGGTGAGTCTTGCATTCCTCAGTCTTCCTAAGAGCTGTCATAGCTACCAAGAATTGGTTAATGGAAGAGAAAAACTACCAAATTGGGAATGACTTTGGTCGGATCTGATGCAGGAGGAAATAAGAAGAAGCACCAGAGATGGATCCTCATCTAAGCAAGATGATGAGGAAAATCTAGCCTTAACGAGTAAGGCGAGGAAAGGGAAAGGGAAGGCATCCCATCCCAAATCTGGTTCTTCCCATGGTGGGAAGAAGTTTGACAAATCGAAAGCGCGATGCTTTCATTGTCATGAAGTGGGTCATTATGCTACAAATTGTCCACAAAATAAATCTAAGAAGGGTTCCTCAAAGGGATCTGATGGTGAGGCACTGGCCTCACAGTTTGAGCTAGATTTCTCTCTTATCGCATGCATGGTTTCATCCATGGTGGGATGTGTGTGGTACCTGGAAAGTGGAGCTTCATTCCACATGTCAGGTGACAAGAATCTTTTCAGTACCTTGGAGGAGAAGGATCTCCAGATGCGGATCGAGATGGGCGATGATGGAAAGTACCGTGTTTTAGGTGAAGGTATGGTTGTGTTTCAGACGAAGCATGAAGCTCCCCTCACCTTGACTGATGTAAAGTATGTACCAGGTATGAAGAATAATCTTGTGTCTGTCGCTATGCTAGAAGATAAAGGCTATGATGTAGTCTTTAGTAAAGGAAAGGTATTCCTGAGGCATATTAGTACTGGACAGACAAAGTGAATTGGGATTCAAGTAAAGAATCTCTACAAGCTGGAGGTAGATGACTGTGTTGCAATGAGTTCCAAAGCTGAGATGGTGCAGAGTTAAGATGTTGGCGAGCTATGACATAGAAGACTGAGCCACTTGCACCATGGAGACCTAAAGATCATGCAACAGATTTCTACTGGATTACCCAAGGGAAAACTTGAGCAAAAGAATACATGCAAAGGTTGTACCTTGGGTAAGTATGCGAAATCTTCCTTTCCAGATCGAGATAGTAGAGCTGGAGCAATCCTGGAGCGAGTTCACTTAGATGTTTGTGGAACTTTCTCTACAGCCTCCACAACGAAAAAAAGGTACTATGTTATTTTTATTGATGATTTTTCTCGTAGATGCTGGCTCTATTTTATGTGAAAGAAGGATTAGACCTTCTTGAGGTTTTGTGAGTTTAAAGCCTTGGAAGAGAAAGAATCTGGAAAGAAAATAAAAGCCTTGCGTAGTGACAATGGTGGAGAGTATGTCTCCCAATAGTTTAAAGAATTCTACACTACAGAAGGAATTAAACGGGAATTGATGACACCCCATAACCCACAACAGAATGGGGTGGCCGAAAGGAAGAATAGATCGATTGTGGGAGTAGCTCAAGCAATGTTGCATGACTAAAGCCTGCCATTGTATTTTTGGGCTAAGGCATGCAATGCAACAGTATACTTGCAAAACAGAAGCTCTCACCATATACTAGGAATGAAGACACCTATAGAAGCCTTTTCCAGGAAGCAACCCGATGTGAGTCACTTCTGAATCTTTGGATCATTAGTCTACTGTCATGTGACCAAAGATGCAAGGAAGAAGCTGAATCCAATAGTTGAGTTGGGAATACTTGTGGGGTACACGGATACACCCCACAACTATCGAGTGTACCTGCCTACCAGTGAGAGGACAATGGTATGTAGGGATCTAAAGTTTGACGAGTAGAAAGCCATGTGATTAGCATTTGAGAGGGAGCTCAAGTTGCATGCAGAGGAGGAAATTTCAGTTCCTAAGGAGGAGGAGCCTTAGATTAATGCGAAGCAGCTGCATGCAGAGGATCAGGTAGTGGAGACATCCACTCATGCTGAGACTTCCAGAGATGGATGGAAACACTCAAGGGAAGTTGACATGTTGATGCTGGATGTGCGAGAGAATGTGGGACAACCATCTTCTCAGCATAGACAAAGCAGGTCACCCAAGAAGTACACTGGGTACATGGCTCTGGTTGGGGAGTGTGTAGATACCAAACCTTCTTCATTCAAGGAGGTAATGCAACAACCAGTCTAGGTTGATGCAATGGTAAAGGAGTGCAACTCTATCATTCGAAACAATGTGTGGAATGTTGTCCCAAGATGTCAGGGTAAGTCAGTGGTGAATTCTAGATGGCTTTACAAGGTAAAGCAGGCAGCTAATGGCAGTGTTGAGAAACATAAGGCAAGGTTTGTTGCTTGGGGTTTCTCACAGGTCGAGGGGATTGACTACGATGAGACTTTTTCTCCCATAGAAAGGTACTCATCGATTAGATCGATGTTGGCACTATCAGCTTAGATGGGGTGGAAGATCCACCAGATGGACGTGAAGACAACATTCCTCAATGGGAATATTGAGGAGGAGGTACATTGAGCAACCAGAGGGTTTCAAGACCTTCGATCATGAGTCGCATGTGTACTGACTCAAGAGAGATTTGTATGGGCTGAAGCAAGCACACCGTGCTTGGTACAGCAGGATCGATAACTATTTCACCGAGTTGGGCTTCCCCAAGAGTGAAGTAGATGCGAACCTTTACCACATCATGGTAGAAGGTAAACCATTGATCATTGTTCTTTATGTCGATGATCTGATTTTGACAGGTGATGATTAACTGATACAGTCTTGCAAGAAGGACCTTGCAAGAGAGTTCGAAATGAAAGACATGGGTCTTATGCGCTACTTTCTAGGCATGGAGGTGTGGTAGAAAGATGGTGAAGTATTTGTGTCTCAAGGAAAGTATGCCAATGAGATACTCAGGTGCTTTCACATGGAGAAGTGCAAGCCCATGCAGACTCCTTTAGCTGGGAACGGGAGGAAGGAGGATGCTACTTCAGTGGGGTAGTAATTGCTATTGTTTATTGGCAACTGGTGGGTTCACTTATGCATCTGGTGAACACATGACTCAACTTATGCTTTGCGATGAACCAACTGAGTCAAGCTATGGTTCAACCTACCAAGCTGTTTTGGAAGGCAACGAAGCATGTGTTGAGATACCTTAGAGTCACATCTCAGTTCGAATTGTGGTACAGACAGACAGAGGGAGTGAAGCTTCAGGGCTTCATAGATGCAAATTGGGCATGGAGTCCATCAAACCAGAAGAGCACTTCTGGAGGAATCTTCAACCTTGGTTCAACTGTAGTTTCTTGGTACAACAGGAAACATAGGTCAGTTGCACTTAGCTCAGCAGAGATTGAATACATGGTTGCTAGTCAGGCTGCATGTGAGGCCATTTATATGCGGAAGATTCTAGTGGGATTCTTTGGTCAGAGGATGGATCCAACCATGATCTACTGTGATAATTAGAGTTGTATCAAAATCTTTGAGAATCTAGTTTTTCATGACAGGTCCAAGCACATTGATATCCGGCATCAACATCTTTGAGACTGTGTGGTCAAGAGGATCATGTTGTTGTTGTATGTTTCGACCGAGGAACAAGATGCATATATTTTGACTAAGGCATTGTCAAAATCCAAGTTCGAGTTCCACAGAGAAAGGATTGGGGTTAATGATAATCCCTTTACTGTTGAGAGGGAGTGTTGAAAATAGCAACAAGAAATGCTAAATATAGAAGTGCTAAATTTAGTACTATTATAAATAGCATTTTGGGATACCTTCCTATTTTAATTAGTCCCTGAACTAAAATAGAGAAGTAAAAATTCGAATTTGATCTTAGCAGATGTTCGTAAAATAATTAATTAGTTCACCATGAGTTAATTAGTTGTAGAAAATCAAACATGAAGTCTATGTGGGGACATGCAACAGTTTCTCCATTAATTGAGGAATTTATCCATCAGTTAAAGAGGTAAGGATGAATTGTAATATTGAGTTGTAATTAGTTGGCTTAGTTAACAGAGTCAAGTCCAGTTAGATTAATTCAAACAATTTGTTGAATTAATTGTGAGTTCAGTTAGTTAGTGCATGCATGTAACTGTTGCACTTCAGATAACTGAATATTGTCTCATAAATAATTCATGGTTGAGAGACTAGGGAAGGTGACTACTTGGTTTAATTTGATTTTGACGAACCTTTTATTTTGGGACTTGGTTGTTCGCATTGATCTAGTTGGCCCGCAATTATATGATTGGACTATAGGCCATACTCTATTCAGACATAAGCTCTTATGCCCTCCATCCCTATTCAGCATAGTTATTCATCTATCTTAGTGGATATTAATTATATTGCATTTAGAAATTACTGGGGGGGTAATTTCCATTAAGCTTGTGACTATTCTATCTGCTTCCAAGGAGCTATTGCTTGTTTGGTATTCATGGTGTTGGTGGATTGGTTATTTTCAGTATTGTGGCAATTCTCTATTTGCAGAGGTTAAAATTCCTCATCCACACATGCATGATTGTTTTGGAGCTCGAGGTCATGACTAGTAAATTTGGTCCTAGTCCAAGATACAAGCTCAGAAGGCAGTGATAACCTGCAACTTTGCAACCTCTCCAAGTACAAGGGATGGAATTCATAGGATAAGGATACATGTTTGTCAAGATAGATAGGTTTTTTTAGATTCATTAATCTCCATTCACAGTTAAAAACATTTTTGGGACGAATGCTAAAGGAGAAGCACGAAGACATGAATAACATCATATCCTTCATGAATGACATTCAATGGAACTAGTGGAAAATGCAGGAAAGTCTGGACAGGTTGGAAGCACGAGTAGCTCACATGGAAAAATACATTAAGTGTGAGTTCAAGCCCACAATGCCTTCTGAAATAAGTTAGTAAGACCTAACCTTGGTGACATCGTTGGACTCATTATTAGGATACCATGTTGTCGATTTTTGTTAGTAGTTTACTTTGTGGTTTCATAGTTTTTTTATGTCCAATTTCTATTTTTAGCATTTTGTATAAACTTGGTACTATCATATACTAGCTAGTAAATCTAGTTTCTAGTATGGTAGAGTGAGGCTAATACTTTTGAACAATGGTGATCAATGATGTAACTTGAATTTTGGAAGAAATAAAATCAACTTAATATATATATATAATATATATATATAATATATATATATATATAATATATATAACATTAAGAAGAAAGAGAAAATAGAAATAGAATGTTTAACCTACCTACTTACTAACATGCTTCTATTCAAGAAAGTTCCAAATGCTTTCATCTCACTAGGGGTCATTGATCTTCCTATAACCTTACCCTCTATCCAACTTCATATTTCTTCCACTATATCTGCCAGGAGATGTCAATGGATGGAATTATCTGAATCTACATGCATACATAAATAGAGATAGTGATTTGGGGCTCTAATGTCCATTGCATGATTTTTTTAGTACTTTTTCTAAATAGAAATAATTGTTATGTTTATAAGCATGCATATTTTCAAATATGCCTTTCACAATTTTAATTTAATTATTTGTAATTATTGGGTGTGTTATCTCAAAATCAGACCCTGGAAGGTTGCTGACCAGGAAGGCCTTAAGTAACTATTTCAAACCTACTTTAGGCTGAGGCTTAGCCTCCCCAACTCGAGAGGGCTCTCTCAAAGGATTAATGATTTTTTGATTAAGATTAAGATGGCTAACTCTTGTAACACAAAGATAGAGAAATGAGAGTGGTGGAAACACAATTAGAAAGTACCCATTGGGCTTATGGAGTCAGACAAGCTTCAGTATTAACAGTTAGGTTAGCTCTGCATAGAAGTCAAGGCATTCAAAATCCAACATATGTAGAACACACCAAACACATAGAATGTCATTACAGTTTACGAATATAGGAAGTAAATTAGAGCAATGTTTGTGATTTCTAAGTAATCACATATTCATAACACTGTAAATAATAGGAAAAGACAACACAAGACATTCACATTGAATTCTTTATGATTCTTGAGAAGCAAAGCCAATATTGTATTACTAAAACAGAGTTTTTTACATAAAACCAAATATCAGAGCCTTTTGCAATAAATTTCCAACCCTTATATCTCCCATGTTCTGCTATATATAAAGCTCTTGTACATACTTGAGATTCCTCCTCCAACATGAGGGGAACTCAAATTATTCTTATTATGACACTTATTAACATTTTAAACTAACTGTTAAAAGCAACTTACTGATAATTGAAAGCTCTAGAAACCTAAGACAATTAGGAGTGTAACTCCATATCACGTTGGTAATATCATTTATTACTATCAACACTCGTTCTCTGACAAGTGGTCTCCTTCAGTTTTTCTTTGGTGATGTTTGAAGCTCCTTGCTGGCCCTTAATGTCTTATCTCTTTACTGCTACTGGAAAGTAGGAAACTTCCCCTGTTTTTCTACTTTTGGTCTCCACAAAGATATTCGAAACCAATTATCTATGTTGTTCTTCTTTGGTTACACAAAAATGTATTGGAGTGCCATGTTCTTCATGTGTTGTAGACCCTGGCTCATGCACACGTGTTAAGACAACACTTGTCTAATGCTGTTTGAAGCATTATGACCAAAGCTAGCTATGAATAATGACCACTTTATAACACATAGCTTTAGAGCTCATATATGTCCTTCTTCGGCTTGTTCTACCCCTGCTGGATGCTCATATTTTGTTAATGATCCTTTCAAAAATATTTGTCACTTTGTCAATCATAATCGATCAACTGAGTTATAACATGCAGCTACAGCAGTTTCATAGCGTGCTACGAAACTACTGTGTAATTTCAAAAACACAATCTTAATGCCAAAATTTGACTATATTAAGCTTCATTATCTTGAAATGTCTCTTTTCATGTGCCCTGAAGCTGTTCAAAACTGAATGCAAAGGCCCTTTTTAACTCTTAAACACCACATTCCTCTTGAGAGATAGTTGCTTTACCTCTACTGGAACAGACATTGCAGTTGCAATTTCCTCCATCCGATTTCTGCTGAGATCCAGAAATGACTCAATCAAATCACCGTCCAGGAAACTTTTTGCAACCACAGTCTTCCTTTCATTGCTAAATGATCGCCACTGTTCATGGCTTAAGCCCCCTACTCCCTTGATTACCTTGACAAGATTTGCTTGCAACTTTTCAAGAAACATATATTGCTCCTGAGGAAGAGATGCAATGACACCAATAACACCATTGACTATTCCAAATATAACTGTAGGAATTTGGTTAGATTCATAACAAGAGATCCATGCCTAAAGATATAACAAACTCTCCTAAGTGGAATTCACCTACAACTTCCAATTTTCCTCTCTCTTCATCACTTGCAGCATCGCTATTTTTCCTCACTGTAAAAAGGTTGAAATCATTCTCTACTCCATGGTATATATCATCATCTAGAATTTCAACTACTGTCATTTAATTTGCATTATAATCACGAGCCCTCTCTTCAATTGCTCCCTCCTCATGTTTGTATATCAATAAAGAGATTGATGTCATCAAATCACCAACTACGATAAAATCTCCACGAGATTGAACATATAGTGCAAGAATATGACCATGATGGCCACATTCAGACTGCAACTCTCTTGAACCATCATCACAGAGCACCCATTTGTATAACTGAATCTTTTGATTGATGCCAGCAAGCAACTTTCCATTAAATGCATTCAGATTGTAAACAAAAACCTTTGTCTCCTTCTCAGTAACAAGTTGCAGTTTACCATCTTCAACTGACAATACTAAAATTCGGCCCTTGTTAGGTTCGTTCTCCTCGGGCAAAACATATGATGTCCCAACACAATAATAAGCATTGTTGTCATCTGTAAATGAACAACTGAGGATGGAACATCCATTTTCATAAGTATCAAGTTGATATTATGAAAGAACTTCAAATGTCTGATCATCTAACAGGCGCACAAAGTGTATTTTAGTCTCCTCAATATTTGTCTGAGAATACTTCACACTGCAAATGGCAAAGGTGCAAAATTGGTCCTGATGGCAAATACGACGAGCATGCTGTCCAAGAGGAACTGCACGGATATGAAGTTTCTGAATGTCATCAATTGACCTAATAGTAAACAAGTCCTCCTTTGCAATTGCAAAGCTGTCTAGAAAGGAAACTGAATTGAAAGGGCACATGTGATTGACTTCCTTGAGATTCACATTGCTATACAACAACTTCTGATTGCTACTATAAATAACTGTCAGCCTATTTGATGTTACAAAAACATGTGTTGTGTTTTTAGAGTGAAAAGTCCTCAAGGTGATAGCTTTTGTACCCAACGAAATCTTCTTCCGGTCAAACAACTCTCCAATGCTCATATTCGATATGAAGTTGAATAGATGTCCATCCCCAAGACCACATGGAAAATTAAAACTGAGCTTAAGATTGTTTACAAGGAATAGTTTCAGACTGCCCCAAATCCAAAGAACAGATGCAAAACCTAGAAGGACATTTCCCCGATTGCTCTGATACCATTTCGAAAAGCCTAGTTGAACAACCAAAACCGCAGAGCAAAGTACAACTGTAAACATGTGCCAGTACCAAGACACCTAACGACCGAATGATGAGGATAAGCGGTTGAATTGATATGTAAAGTTCAAGGAGTGACACGTGGTGTTGAAACATTAACAGATTTTATTTTTGCACTACGAAAACTCCTAGACAGTTTCGTAGCGCATAAGAACCTTGAAACAAGTTTCGACATATGATGTTCATGTGAGCTATGAGACCAATGATAGACTAAGATAGAGAATTGACCCCTTTTGACATACCAAAAAGATTCTTAACAAGACTCCTATTCAAAATCTTAGACTCTAAAACAACATGAAAAGACCAGACCAAGACTAACACCAACCTTTGGCAAATTGAAAAAATTTGAAATTTTTTCTTAAGTGATAACAAGGTGGATGGTAGAGATTTGACATCCATAGAATATGTTGAAATATTCATAATCATATTCACAAATCAAGGGTTAATATTAATATCTAAGTTAATTATGGTCTTTCAATTAATTTATCTCAAATTAATTAATTAAGGAAAGTTTCATACCAGTGCATGTCATATTGGGCATGTGGTATTGATAGCCATGGTATTGTAAGAAGAGTTTTTTACAAGTTAAGAATTTCCATGGTAAAGTGGGGGTGAGTCTCCATTGTTAAAAATATTGTTACATGCTTTTTAAAATGTATATATATGTTGAACTCATAGATTAATTCTTTTTATAAATAATGACAATAATGATAATAATAATAATTGTTTAAAATCAAGTTACAATTTAGTTCATTTTTATGATTTTTTTAATCTAGATAATGTGAGATGTATAATGGGCAAGTTTTTTTTTATGTTTATCATGGATTGATGACTATCAGCATTTACTAGTCATTCAATTTATATGGTTGCGCTAGTTAAACTACCAATTCAAATTTGTTCACAAACTCTCTTATGTTCTATGTTACAAATACCTCGAAAAGTTTGTTGTTCTCTTCCCAGTTATACTAGATTCAAACGACATTAGATATTGTGTTATGAAACCAGCTCACAAAAAGATAGAAAAGATAGATGAACGCCTTAGAAATAAGCCTCTCCAGGGGGGAAACCTCCTTTACATTACAAAAATGAACAATTCTTGGATGATACAAATAACAATACCTCCTTTCTATATATAGGAGTCTAAGGGGTCATAATATAATCAGAGCCGGCATAACAATAATAATGTAAGGGCACAATAATAACAATAGTGGGCTTCTATTGGGAATAATAATAACAATATGGGGACTACATGGGCACAACGATATAATAAGGGGGTTGTACTAATAACAATAAGGGGTTACACTAGTAGTATAGGGACCTAACATATTGCATATGAAAATATAATCAAATTTTCAAATTCATAGGGGATAGAGCATGTACACTTGTGTAAACTTTAGCAGTGAAATTATTGCACAAAGGCAGATTTCTTGTCTCACAAACAAAGAGTCTCATACACCAATTTGGTGTATGGCTTAGTTGTAACCTTAAAATTAGATTATGATTATTATGATTATGAAAAATTGTTTTTATGTTAATATTTACACGAAGTTTATTAGCTTTTTCTCATTCTCTCCAACAAAAATTACAAACTCTTTCCAATCTCTCTCCCATCTCTCTCCATTTATACACAACATAAGTAGTTACGACTATACCAAAACCAAATTGATCTATTTCATTAGTCAAATGACAATAACACATAAAAAAGTTCCAATGATTAAAATGTATATAGGGGCCTTAGCATTAGGACTATACCCCGCTTAACAAGGGAATAAGTTCAACGCCCAATCAACACCCCGAATTTTGTAGTTTTCAAGAACAAAGAGACAAAAAGTCAATAGTTTTTTTTTAAATGCATGGGATGTTAAGACTGGAGAGTAACTTGCAGCAAATGGAAAAGAATTTACAAAACAAATATATTCAATATAAACAAAGAACTCAAAATAATAGAAGAACCAAAGAAAATAAACACACAATGATAAATAAGTTTTTCTTTCACTGGAAACAAGTCATTGTCCACCTTCTTCTTCTCTCTCTAAACATAGAATATATAGAATGAACAACCATATAAAAAATTTGTCTCTAATATCAGGCATACAATTGTATCTAAAACACTAGAATGAAAAATAGAGATGTTTATACACATTCCATATTAAATGGAAATCACTAGTTGCACAAATTATAGAACTAACAATATACTAAAAATATCTTTCTTGTTGTAAAAACTTTTTAGAAGAAATTGTGTTAAGGTTGAATCTCCATCTTTACCCTACATTGACCAAGGTTGAATCTCCATCACTTTCCTACATGAAATACATTTCCTTTCATCGATTGTTTTGTTAAAGAATTTTCCATATTATCTTGAGTCATAAACTTGAGTATAGTTACTCACTAGACTCAACCACCTTTATAAAATAATAGAATTTCACTTTGACATTCTTTGTCCATGGATGAAATTTGGGATTCTTTTCCAAAGAAATTACTCATTTATTTTCACAACAAAAGGGATGGGCCCATGTTCAAGTCCAATATCTTTACGTAACAACTGTATCAAATAGTTTCCTTGGAAGCCTTTGAAGTTGTGATGTACTTCCTTTAGTACTAGAATGTGCAACCACTCATTTCGTTTTACTCTTCCATCCCACGACTCCTTCAAACAAAAAAAATATAATGCACCAATGGACTTTGCATTGTCCACATCACTTTCGCAGTGAGCATCAACAAACCCTTTTGTTTGAAGCTTATTTCCTCCATCTCCTTAATTGTTGCCTCATAGCACCCTCATATGTACAAAAATATCCTCTTGATCATTGTCCGATGATGTCTCCCTCAAATTTCCTCGTACGTACTTACAATTCCCACTACATGTGCAATATTTGGTCAAGTGGACTTTACATTGTCCACATCACCTGTCCCGTTAGCATCACAAACCCATGCATTCAAACATTCTTGCTTCCATCTTCCTAGCAATTTCCCTATAAGTATCTAAAGGCCCTCTTGATAGCGGCCTAAAGGTATCTCCTTGGATTTTCCATGTACCTACATACAACTCCCACTACATGTGTAATATTTGTTTGGTGGGTATCAAAGAACCCTTTTGTTTGAAGCTTCTTACTTCCATCTCCTTGATAGTTTCCTCGTAGGTACCTAAAGATCCTCTTGATAGTTAGCCAATGTTGTCTCCCTTGATTTTCCATGTACTGGA
Organism: Pinus taeda; assembly: GCA_000404065.3. Taxonomy (NCBI): domain Eukaryota; kingdom Viridiplantae; phylum Streptophyta; class Pinopsida; order Pinales; family Pinaceae; genus Pinus; species Pinus taeda. The sequence continues at coordinate 18,161 of APFE030657947.1, forward strand.
TTACCATCCCCACTACATGTGCAATATTTGGTCTAGTGGACATTACATTATCCACATCACCTGTCTAGTTAGCATCAACAAATCCATGCATTCAAACATTTTATCTTCCATCTTCCTAGCAATTGCCCTATGAGTATCTGAAGGTCCTTTCGATAGCGATCCAATGATATCTCCTTGGATTTTTCATGTACCTACTTATAACTCCCACTACATGTGCAATATTTTCCCAATATTTTCCCAATGAGCATCAACAAACCCTTTTGTTTGAAGTTTCTTTCTTCCATCTCCTTAATAGTTGTGACGTAGGTACCTAAACACCTTCTTGATAGTTGTTCAATGATGTCTCCCTCAATTTTCCATGTACCGAATTACAATTCCCATTGCATGTGCAATATTTGGTAGCATGGAATTTATGTTGTCCACATCACTTGTCCATTTAGCATCAACAAACCCATGCATTCAAACATTGTTTCTTCAATTTTCCTAGCAGTTGCCCTATTAGCATCAATTCAAACATTATTTCTTCCATTTTCCTAGCAGTTTCCCTATAAGTATATAAAGATACTCTTGATAATGATCCAAAGATCTCTTCTTGGATTTGATATGCTCTTAATTACAACTCCTACTACATGTGCAATATTTGGTTTTATGCACACCATTGAATACATAAGTTTACAAACCACACTAGCATATGGCACATTGGCCATCTCCTCTTCCTCTTGTTTTCTCTTAGGACTCACGTTAGTTAAAAAACACAATCCCACTTGAGATGGAGCACAAGTTGGTTTACATCTATCCATCCTAAAGAGCTCGAGTATGTTTTCCACATGCTTATTTTCCTTGACATATAATGGTTTGTTTTGGTGGTCTCTCTTCACCTCAATTTCAAACAATAGTGCAACCAACCTAAGGCCTTCACATCAACTATGGGGCAATTGGGACATAGTCTTCTTGACTTATTACCTACAGTCATTGACCAAAATAATATCATCAACATATAATACCAAAATTATAGTGAAGTTATTATCTTTTTGCTTGAATCAAAACACAAAGGTCCATTCACTTCTTGTGAACCCTTGTCTCACAACATATTGTCAAACCATTGGTAACATTGTCTTGGGGACTATTTCAAGCAATGAAATGATCTCTTCAATTGGAAAACCATGTGTTTTCTCCCTTCTACCACAAATCCTTTTGGTTTCTTTGTGAAATTTTTTCTTTAAATTCACTACAAAGAAAATTCGACTTCATGTCCATTTGCTCCACTTCCAAATCATAAGCTAATGCTAATGCCAACAACAACCTCATATAGACGATACTGACCACTAAAGAGGTGTTCTCAACATGACCAACATCCTCTACTTGAGAGTATTTGCATTTGGTCTTAATGGTACATTTTCTTTAGGTTGCTTTCCACCTCCTTCGTCTAGAATACCAACATCCAACCCCTCTAAGATTTGTACAATTTGATCTTCAACTTCAAATTGGAAATCTGGGATATGGAGTCACTACATGTTGCACATTTTTTGGTGGTTGCAATTCTTCATGCTAATCTTCATGATATTTCTCCACCTTGAAGATCACATTCTGACTATGGGTATGCTAATGCTTAGACAAAATACATAGCTTATAAATCTTTCACTCCTCCAAAAATCTAATAAAGATGCACTTCACTAATTTATTGTCAAGTTTTTTCCTTCTCACCTTAGGTACATGTATGTATGCTTCACACATGAAAGCCTTGAGATGGCTTCTACCCACGCCAAGCCTCTTTCGATTTCTTGTCACCAAAGAATAAATTAGGTGACCTATTGGTCAAATAGTTTGATGTAGAAATCATTTTGCCCTAAAATCTTTTGCTCTTTAATTCTATGCTCCAAGATTCCTCTATCATGGTTCAATTAACTGAAAGTAAGTTATGTTCTAATCGTGGTTGATGTTGTACATTGGGTTTCCACTTTACATATCCATCGTTATATTGGACTTTTACACTATTGCCTCCAATAATTTCATCATTGAAATTATCTCGAAGAAAGACTTTTCCTCCATGTAATTCTTCATAATCCATGAACCAATCCCTGTGAAGAGTTATATGGAAGGAAGTTCCCAAATAAATCAACCATGCCGCATCATTGACAATGGTTAAAAAACATGCTAAAGAGAGATAAATGTTCCCCTCACAAGTAGATAATCAAGCAACCTTATTTGCTTCTCTCCTTTAAAGAATCAACCTTTGCATTCACTCTTCTTATGCCCTTTTTGATGGCACTACTAGCAAACAAACTCTTGATGCTCCCTACAATTACTAGCATATCTTCCTCTACATCTAGATTTCCTCCTATTAGATCTCCCATCATTTCACTTATTAGGGCTATCCCTAGTCATCAAAGCCTTTGAAACTTATTTTCCTTGTCTCCTCCTACAACAACTAACCGACAATCTCATTCAACTTGAGATTATATACCTTTGTAACTTTGTTGATGGCCATGCCGCATCATTGACAATGGTTAGCAAACATGCCAAAGAGAGATAAATGTTTCCCTCGCAATTAGATAATCAAGCAACCTTATTTGCTTCTCTTCTTTAAAGAATCAACCTTTGCATTCACTCTTCTTATGCCCTTTTTGATGGCACTACTAGCAAACAAACTCTTGATGCTCCCTACAATTACTCGCATATCTTCCTGTACATCTAGATTTCCTCCAATTAGATCTCCCATGATTTCACTTATTAGGGCTATCCCTAGTCATAAAAGCCTTTGAAATTTCTTTTCCTTGTCTCCTCCTACAACAACTAACCGACAATCTCATTCAACTTGAGATTATATACCTTTGTAACTTTGTTGATGGAAACTATCAAATTCTCCCAACAATGTAAAAGACCATTGTTCATTGTTATTTACTTCATCATTGATAGCCTTGCATTAATTAAGCAAGGCATTTGTTAGGTCCCTATACTACTAGTGTAACCCCTTATTGTTATTAGTACAATCCCCTTATTATATTGTTGTGCCCATGTAGTCCCCATATTGTTATTATTGTGCCCCATAGAAGCCCACTATTGTTTTTTTTTTTCTCCATTGGAAAAATCGTAATCTTTCATTATATTTGAAAAATTACATGTTGTAGATTCTTTTCAGCATATGCATCATTTATCCTCATCCATCAATCTAAAATGGAGCTCTGTCTTACCAAAATTGGTGTGTGTGTATCTATTTAGCATTTCACCACGTAGGGTGTTCATAAGAGACTTTTATAAACATATACTACAAAAATATTACCTTTACCACGCAGGGCAAAGTCCATAAGTATATGATCTGTAAATAAGCATGAATAAAAACATACCGTAAATATATACAAATATGTAGTCTGTGCATGTCCAAACTTTGCAAAAATTAGGGACTCTCTGCCCTATGGTATATCTTATCAATGTAGGGTCTGTGATAGTAACGGTACTCATTTGTACCCCTCTGTTCTTGTATCAACCACTGTCCTCTGGGTAATATCGTGGCCTCCTTGGAAAGCCCGTCAGCACAACAGTTATGTTCCCTGTAAATATGTTGACATGAAATAGTGTTAAATTGAGCTTTGAACATATTCACTTCATCAAATATATTACTGAGAGTATGAGAATGACAAGCAGTAATATTATTGAGAATTCTATGGAGCTCCAGAATATTAAGCTCCTAGAATTTGTTGGATGTTGTGCCCCAACAAATTCTAGGAGCTTAATATTTTGGAGCTCCATAGTAATATCCTCGGTTGGAGGTCCTCTATCAGAGTCCCTTGACATTTCGTGGTTGCCTAGACATAATGGAGGGTGCTCTACTTCCACCTCAGTTGTATGGCGCCCTCTTAAGGTCTCATTAATTGCCTCCAGGTAGTGCAATATGAGAGCCAACTCTGGTGATGGCATTGGTGGTTTTAGTGGAGGTGGCTCTTATGATGACCCTCCTTGGCCCTGATTCCCATATGTCCTCACCATTGTAAATCAGTCGCATATCTACATGACACACAAGGCTCATTAGTGTAGGTAATGAAATTCACAACTTGTATTTGACTCACACACGTATACAAAACAGTAGGTGTAAGCTTTCCCTTTTTACTATGCTCGTAAATGAGTGTTGCTGATATTAAGTAGATCTTCATAGATATACTAAATCTTCCTCCATCGCTAACTAAGTGAGCGCCACTAGGCCCTTCCATTCATTCGATGTCTTCATAACATTTAATTTTCCCTTTGAGGGTCTTAATTAATACTACAATTATAGTTCCATTAACCTTATAACATATAATCAATTAATTCTTTATATATAAACAACCTTAATTAGTTCAAATAACATTAATTTTATTTTATTAATAATAAATAAAATTTTAACTTTAATAATATATATAATCTAATTCATAGATACCTACTTAAGCAAACATGTCAATTTATAATTTTATAACTTAATTAACATAATAAATATTAAGGATAAAAGTAAATTTAAACTAAAATAATTAAATAAATAACAAAAACAATTAACTAAATAAACTAAATTTAGATTATTTAAAAATAATTCTTTCAATTTTTGCTTAGGTTTAGTTGCGGTACCTTCCCTCTTTCTTCACTCGGAAAGGTAATTCTCACACAATGGAGTCGGAGAGTGTGGTACAATACCGGAGAGCTTCTCCAGATGCATTTCCAGACTCATTTCTTTAGTTGGGAAAAAAATTCTCGCACAATGGTTTTTGTTCGACCGTTCCGCAAGAATAATTCCTGGTCAGTGGCAAACACCCCCCTTTCCGGGTACCAGATTTTGGAAATAAGCATTGTCAAAGTGAGTAGCAGTGGAAAGAGCGGGCACTGCGGTTGGTATTGGCTATGCGCAGACCCTTCGTAGCTTCTGCGAAAAGTGTGGCTCCATTGTGGGATCAACGTTATGCATAGCGCTGAAGTTGTGGACCCTGCTCTCAAAGGAGGAACAGTGAGAGAACCCCAACCTGTGCCCACCAGACAATGCTACGAGATCATGTAGAGAAAGTCCACATACGTAAAAGCTTTGAATGAGCTTAGAGATATTGAAGGTGGGAGCTGGTAAATTCCTCATATCCTTTGTCATGGAGATGACTCTTCTCTTTCGTCTTTTTAAGCCTACATCACAGTGTGGACCTCTTAATTTATTCAACCATTCTTTCATTGCTTGTATTTTGAACACTCTGTTTAACTGCAATTTTGGAAATCACACTTCTTTCCCATAGCTTCACCATTGTAGCATCCCAACCCTAGGGATTCTTGTTTATCCCTAATGCAAAGTAAGGAAGTATTGTTCTTGCAAGCTTTCCCAGTTTGATTATTTCCAGACCACACAATGTTGGTCTCATACTATAAGGAAGAAGTCTAAAAGTTTGCTTGTAGCCAAGAACTATAACTGGCAATAAGTCTGCATCTACAGGCAAAGGTACATAACCTAATCAATAAGTAAAACATGAACCCTATCCATCCAATATTTTGTCTATTTCATTTCCATAGCCTGCCTCACCAATTGGTTGAACAGGCTATTTTTTATCAACGGTGTCTTTGCCAAGATGAGAACTGGAGGATTGGTGATTTGGAGGTCAGGGGGTTCCGTTGTTATATAAAAAGGATTGAACTATGAACCGCCTTCTGTAAAATATGCAAAACTGCAATCTGAAAACAATAAAGTATTGTGAGCATACTGTATCTCTGGTGAGCTCAGGATGGTTCAATATCATTTACCTAAAAATTAAAAAAACCTGGGTTCTCGCCTAGATTGCTCGTTTTCAAGTACATACTTTATATTTCTATAGTACACACAGTATATTAACTGTGATTGCTTAAGCTCACTTGTTTTATGTTGTTGATTTACTACCTCTGGGCATGTAACTCTTAATTTAAAAGACCATGCTATGTAATTTTGCACTCAGAAACTAAAATGTAAAGCCTAGGTAGATTAAGACTATAAACATCAATCTAAACAATAAACCTGAACTACTTTAGTCTGCTAACACATGCTGCTGAAAATAAAAACAAGGGAAATACGCTGGATGGAACCACCCAATCTGCTTTTGTATTTTGTTACTACAAAGAGGAAATACACATCCCATAAAGTTCCAACAAAAATATTGCTAACACTCACAGTGGTATGCCCCTTATCCTTTATATATTGAGGAGTAAGATAGCAATATAAGAATCTATACACAGGCAAACGATAATATTCTTTCTTCTATATTGTCATGTCCTCTTGGAATTTTGTTCGGAGACATAACCACTCAAAACCTAAACCAAAGGAATTCACTTTGATTGTTTATTTCCTCAGAAATATGAGGATATGATACATCTCCCATTGTTTTTCTGCCTGCTTGAATTTGGACTTATTATGAGTTACAGCCTATTTTATCAATTGTTTGCATCTTTAGGAAGTTCCTAGAAGATCATTTCTATTTTACAATTTCTTTCTTATCCTTTATATATTGAGTAAGAAAGCAATATAATGAATCTATAACCATGCAAACGATAATATTCTTTTTTCTATATTATCATGTCCTCTTAGAATTTTGTTCGGAGACATAACCACTCAAAACCTAAACCAAAGGAATTCACTTTGATTGTATATTTCCTCAGAAATATGAGTACATGATACATCTCCCATTGTTTTTCTGCCTGCTTGAATTTGGACTTATGAGTTGCTTGAATTTGGACTTATGAGTTACAGCCTATTTTATCAATTGTTTGCATCTTTAGGAATTTCTTAGAATATTATTCTCATTTTACAATTTCTTTTTCTGTAATTTGAACATTTTTTAGAAAGAATATGTTTGCACTTGTCACACAAAAGTAATTGTCCTTTCATTTTTTCTGTCACACAGAAGTAATTGTCCTTTCATTTTTCCTATTAATTACTCATCATTTTCTCTCCCTTCCTGTTTAGAAGATGTGGGATGTTGATTTTGATTTTGATAAAGCTATGTCATGGTCATTGAAAAATACTTTCCTTGAACAACTAGTCTTGAGCCCTTGAAACACTTTACATAGAGACACGTGTAGAATATAGAGAAATTATTCCATGTTCAAAGAGTGACTAGATTGGATTTTGGTCTTATTTCCTATTTGATTTCAGAGGAGGTACCTTTCGCTGTTTTAAATGAAGGCATAGTAAGGTTTGCAGAGTTGCAATAGAAAAGTTATTATTTTCCTATTTAGATCTCAAATTGCAATAAGTGTTTTCTATTCGTATATAATTATTTATTTACATATTTTTTGTTTTTTGTGATATTTTGTCTTTATCCCTTGTAGGTAATTATTTCTATAGATAATATAGTAGGCTAGAATAGGGAATGGAATAGGGGACAACTTGCAACTTAAACACTGTTCTCACGGGGTCCTTAAATCATAAATAATTTTTTCACATAATTTCATAGCATAAAAAATATATATTTGACAACTCAATGTATATATTTGTTACTACATATTAAAAACATTAAAAACATGTATATAATTTGATTTATGGAAATTTACATAATTTAAATAACAACAAGAATAATACTTGATACCATGGCTCGGTTGTAGTGCTCCTATTGGGACTACCTAATTGAATATGCCACCCTACGAACTAGGAATTCTATTTGACTTCCTCACCCAAGGAACCTCCACAGGTTCCCTCGCCCTCTGAGCCCAAGTCCAACTACAATTGTAGTGTGCTTGGAATCGATCCAACACCCTCCAAACTCCAAATCAAACCAATTCTGAGTCACACTCTCCTCTTGTGGTTCTCCCTCTCACCTTTTCTTCCACAGAATCCAAACCTAAAATAAAACGGTAGTCATCCTCATGACCTCCCCATTCCCCTACACTTTTGCCTCCCTTCCCCATGAATGCCAACCACACATAATAATTGCCATAGCTCTCCCTTCATTTCCTTCCACCTGACTCCCTTCATGACGACATCCATAAATGCCTTGAGCCACTCCCCTATCCTCATATCCTTGAATTAACATGATGTCATTAAACCTTGTTAGGTCATAAGGATAATAAATAATTAAAATAATAGTAGTAATATAATCATAATATTCACTTTTATAGGCTAATAAAATCAAAATTGATTTGCCCATAGGGTATAGCATAGATGGCAACAGGGTGTTATGTTAAGGCACTCCATGGTGAAAAGGTCACTAGCTTGAAACCTTGTGGGCAAAAATCTAGCCATACTAAGGGTTGGTGTGGCCCACGCCAGGTGCAATCCTCCACTGATTTTGAGGGTTTAGATACCCCTAGGGCGTGACTACTCAAGCCAAGGTTAGGTGTGTCATTCATCTCATGACTCGCATTAGGGTGAAAGCATGGAATTGGGTTACACTTTTTGGCGAGAGAGGGCGTGTCTAGGTAGAAAAAACAATGGCCCGATTGAGCCATTTAAGCGCTCGATTGAGTTCCTCGAGAACTCGAAAAATAAATCGATTGAGCATTAAAATTAACTCTCTATCGAGCTCCTGTGTAACCCCACGTTAGGAGCTCGATCAAGCCCTAAAGCTCCATCGAGCGTTAAAGCTAGAAAATTGAACATTTATGTAAATATCAATAATGATATGCAAACTTCAAAATTTTAAGTACTCAATAGTTTAAAAAATAAATAAATTAATTATTAATTACATCTGTATAGGTAATTAACCTATAACAATGGTGTGGATTAATTTCTCATTGCATTTATAGTGTTTTGGTGTATAAATTTCAAAAATGATTCTATCCCACTTGCAATTGAAAAGTTGTATATTCTTATATTATATAATTTTGTAATTTAAAAGTAGTTTTTAATATGATTTAAATTTTCAATGTTATAATAAATATAATAAATTTATTATAAATATAATTTAAATAATAAATTGATAAACATAAGAAAATTTATCAATTTGATTTAATAAATATTATAAAATTTTATATGAATATGTTGTTGATGGTGCTACTATAGATCTCACAGAAACAACTGATCTATGCACCACCTATGAATCACAAGCTGTTATATGTAGGTTCAACGGTTTTTGGCCAAAACCAGTGGATCTTTTCCACTGGATCTTCACAACTCGGACCATAAATTGTGAGATTCATCTCTACTCCAGGGGTTTTTTCATAGTAAAGTTTGCATCATCGGAGGAACGTGAATATATATTACAAGAGGGCCCATGGTTTTGGGGTTCTGCGGGACTTTTTGTTACCCCATGATTCCCATATTTCGATGCCAATACTTGGTGGTATCAAGAATGTCAGTATGGGTTAGATTGCATAATCTCCCCCTACATTTTTGGCACCATAAAGTGCTTGAAGGCATTGGGGACCACTTAGGGAGATACATTAAGACAAACACACAAAGAATCGAAGAAGAATCTACACTTTTGCCATAATTTGTGTGGAGGTGGATCTCAGCAAATGATTGTCAAATCATATTCTCCTTACATATAACAATAAATGTTGGACATAGTTTCTAGATTTTGAGAACGTGACGTTTAGATGTCGATCATGCCGACAAAAATGACATTTACAAAACTCATGTCCGTTACCCAAAAAGTGCCACGAAGGAAGAAGAAACCAAGAAAGCAACCCAAGGTATGGAAATTCCCACAACAACAACCTGAAGAAGAAGAGGATGAAGAAGAAATGGTGCTCCCTACCATTGAAAAAACCCACAATCCACAAGAAAATGTTGAAAAGGAGGGATTTAATCATGAAGATTTAGGAATCCCAACACACACATCAAGGAAGGAGACCATCACTTTTGCCATAATTTTTGTGGAGGTGGATCTCAACGGAGGATTGCCGGATCATATTCTCCTTACACATAACAAGCAATGTTGGACACAGTTTCTATATTTTGAGAACACGACGCTTAAATGTCGACCATGCTGACAAATAGGACATTTACAAATCTCATGTCCCGTTACCCAGAAAGTGCCACGAAGGAGAAAGAAACAAGAAAAGCAGCCCAAGGGATGGGAATTCCCACAATGACCTGAAGAAGAAGAGGATGAAGAAGAAATGGTGCCCCCTACCACTAAAGAAACCCAAATTCCACAATGCAATGTTGAAAAGGATGGATTTAATCATGAAGATTCAGGAATCCCAACACACACATCGAGGAAGGAGACCATCACTAAAGCAAAGGAGATAGGGGGCTCTAAACATCATTATGTATCTCATACTTCAGATTCAGATAAGGACAATCCAAGAAATAATGAAGGGTCCCAACTAGCACTTGTAATGACCACTCCATCCCAAGGGGAATGACGAAAGGTAGAAAATAAGAAATGGAGAAAGGGGTAACTATTTACCTCCATTTCGAAGTTAGTTTTTCTCTATGTGCACACCAATTTCGACTGCAATGAATGAATGCATTGTAAGCATCTACAACATGTAATTTGTTTTCATTAATAAAATTACAATTTTTCCTAAGGAAAAAAGAAGTTGTTGATGGTGTTGGAAATTCGTCAACCAAGGGGGTCTCCTCGATGTGAAGTCCCAATTATACCTCACACTGTTCGGAATAGGAGCCCCATTCGGAGTATCGGCCCGGTTGCCATATATTCTTATAGATTTTCCTTGGCTTTAGCTGTCAACAAGAGAGAGGATCATATATGTGCCTTTGAGAAGAAAGTGAGTGTGCCTGGTGAGTGTTCGGCTGTAGGTGTGTCAAGGTTCTTCTACTAAGAAGGGAAAAGAGGTGATCCCCTAAGAGTGAGGTAATAGTACCACCCTAGTAGAGGCACACACAACGAGATAGATCCATCTAACATCTAGCATAATAGTCCAGAAAAATTCGATAATCACGTGACAAATACAAGTACAAAGATTCGTCTAGCATCCAACAGAATAGTCTGTAAAGATGCGATGATCATTGCAACAAGTACAACACATCCTCAATATAATGAGCACTAAAATAACCGAAATAGTTCAACTACTTTATTATAGGTGAAAAAGGAACATGAATCATAAACATTCACAGAACAATCTTATAAACATTCATAATTCATGCATGAAGAACATGCTGACCATCAGGCTTCATATATTAAATAAAAGTTCTAGGACACATGTATACAACCAACACCACTAGCTCGAGTAGTGGAGTGTTGGAGCCACAACTTGCTCCCCAAATGTACTAACTTTGTCTCTCTGATGCCTTATGGGAGAAGCCAAGGTGAAAAGTCCTTTGCTTGTACCATGAGGATGTATATATAATAAATGGGGTGATCCTTCACCTCCCCTGTGACTCTTGGGCTACCCTCATGACTGTTTGACTTCTCTATAACCTTTTGAATTCCTACATGACTTTTCACATTACATGAATGACTCTTGGACTTCCAATTTACAATATATTTCTCTAATATTGAATTACATATTTCACGAAATGATGTGGTACATGATGACTCATGACATGACATGACATGACATTGCTAACAAGGACTTCTTGATGACATGGAAATGTCAAGCCATTCTTGTTGCTCCTTTGTTTTTAATAAGAGACGTGCAATGCTTCATATTCATGAGAGATATGTTTTTTTCTTCATATCCACCCTCCAAAGGGTTGTGAATCAGATGGAGTCTTCATGCAGTCCTGACCTTTGATTTATGTTGTAATCTAGTGTTCCTTCATCTTCTCACTTGATGATCATGTTATCTCTTAAGCTCCATATGTGTCTTCTAGCATGGTCCACTTCTCTTTTTCCTCCCTGATAATCTTGTCATGATAAGATAGAGTACCTGCAACTAAAAACCATTCATGACAAGTTGACATCAGTTCAAAAAACCACTAACATAACATATTTCATGAATTCACCTGTTAGGGATAAAACTAATGACTGGTTGAGCAACTGGCTAAAGGATTGTGCAGTTCTAGAGGCCAAGGTCAAGGACTAAGGCTTGAACCTACGGAATGCATATTTCAGGATGGCCAAGTTCATGAGATTGCATAGTTGAGGGGCTTAAGAGTCCAAGGCTAGGGCTTGAGGCCTGAAGATGCCCACTGTGCAGTTCTCGAAGGCCAAGGTATTGTGCAGTTGAGGGACTCAAGGCTGAGGCTTGAGGATTGAGACTACACAATGTGTAGTTCAGGTCTGGCTAGAGGGCATGATTGTGCATAATTAGAGGTCAAGGTTCGAGCTTAAGCACTGAGAATACACGGTGCACAATCTTGGGAGGCAAGAACAGCGCATTGCATAGTGTCAAGAGGCGGGTTGTAGCTCGAGGGATGAGACTATACAATGCACAATTCAGGAGGGTCGGATGAGGCTAAGTTGCTTGGTCAAAAGTTTTCTGAATTTGGCTAAGTGTGGGATCGATGAAGTTGACGTGAACAATGATAGGAATTGATTGTGATCATAAACTTAGAATACTTGATGGGACACATAGATAATCTAGAACACATGAAAAACAAACTTCCCTCAGTGTGACAACTTTGTGATGACAAGTGTGACACTAAAGATACACTTTGTGACAACCGTGACAAAACTTGTATGATAGTGCTTAAAACTTTGCAAATGAGTGCAATACATGTTTACATGGTGAATACAACTCATTAACGCAAAGATTACCCTTTGAAACACACCAAAACTAGCTTGCGTGCATTGTACGACACTCGACATGCCAAAAGACGACATTTATTATATGAAGAGAAAAGTGCGAATGACACTTTCGATTCATGAAAGATAGTGAAAGTGACACATTCCATACTGAAGATAACATGAAAATGACAATACCTAAGTGAACGCAAGAAAAAATGACAACTGAAAGCATGAAAATGACAATTGCAAAGATGAAAGTGCGCAAAAGGCAATAGTTGAAGAAACTGAGCGAAAAAGAAGCACGATTGCAAACAAAGTGAGAAAATGTCAATGATATGTGCACTAACTGACGACATGGGTTGAACATTGCACAAGCACTCTCTTAGTGGACTATGCCACGCCTGTTCAAGATTACGTGAAGGAATGCTTTCATGAATGTGTTACGGACTAAGCATGTGTGAACATGTGACGTTGACACTTACGATTCAAAAGCAAGCTCGAAGGCTTAAAAAAACATCAACCAACCAAGAAGTGACTATGGAACAATCGACCGTAAGATCCATAGTAGGCTCCAAAATTCAAGTATTCGCAAAATTTTGGAGGGTGTTTGTCACAACGACAACACAAGTGTATCTCAAAAATATGAATTTGACGTTGTTGGATGATCTGAAAATGAGATCTTAAAACAATATTAAGGTATTATAGACTCATGTGCAAGAATGCCTATATTACTTAGTGCAACGGATCGAAAAGATTGCGAATAATATAGACTATGAGCAGTTAGAGAAACATAACAGACACACACACATCAACATAGCAAATAATCAAGGAGTTCACCCAAAAATCTTAGGCTACTTCTCCTGGTCCAGCTTTCAATGGTGACCTCTCTATTATGTCTTCAAGAGTAGATTTTTTTTACAAATGTGAGCTCAAATCAAGTCTCAACACAACAGGGACAAACAATAGGGTTTTACTTGAATCCCTCAAGTCTTTCTGTGTACACAAACTCTCCCTCTCGCTCTATGTCTTCTATTTGCTCTCTATCTCAACAACTTCCTACCCTGTCCCTGACATTGAGTGGCTTTTAAGCCTATCGGCGCTTGTTTGTTCGTCTCCCCTTCCGTCTCTCTGGCTCTCGGCCTCTGTCCATTCAAATTCTTCTGATCGTTAAACAATCATTATGAAATGTCTTCAGGTATGGTGGCCACCTATTTTTAAACGAAAAGGACCTTTGGCACGGTTGAAATCCCCAGGAATATGTTTCCCTATTTACACAAAGAAATACACTAAAAACAAGCAAAAACTCTTTGTATTTGACTTCAAAAATCATTGAATCTGCCCTTAATCCTTTCGGATCCACCTTTGGTCGCTATCGCAAGTCCAAAGTTGATATGTGTGATCGTTGATCCAATAGTTGATATTCATTTCAGGAAGCTTATGCGCACGGAGATTACCTGCCCGAAAAGGCGGTTTTTTGTCTTCGGCGCCAAGCCACGTGTCGGCCAATGTATGGGATCGAGCGGAGCCCATCCAATACCACTTACCGCCTAAGGCCTACTTGAAATCCCGCTCATTATGGAACTTAAAATATATGAAGTTGCATGTATAAACCTTTTTGGTTCATTTTATCGCTCCGGATGCATTTCCTTTGTATTTCGTTTATTTAACGAAAATGCAAAAATACGTAGAAAAAACCTTTTTTTCCGGAACTCAAAACATATTAATTTGCACCCATAAAACCCATCGGGTCCGTCTATCACAATTCGCATGTGTATTGGCCATACTCCTTTGTATTGTCGTGATGCGATATTGTGATGCGATATATCGCAATCGCATATCACATAGTCCTCGGGCCGCGGTTAGTCCTCCTTGTGTTTTTTAGCAATGCGATACTGCGAGTAAATCTGGATCGTTGATCTGCATGCTTGATCGATGGTCCTCGTTGACTCGGGAAGATCGTTGTCGTGATTTCATATGGCTACCTCAAATAGACTCCGCTTGCCACCTCCAATTGCGATATGCCGATTAGATTTGAACCGTTGATTGGTCCAATCCGACGGCTCCTGTGCAATGTTGCTTTAGCCTCCACTTAACTCTGTTTTTGACATTTCATGTTTTTCCCGTGCAATAGTGTTTTCCGCCATTTGTTAATGTTTTTCCCTTGCGATAATGTTTAAGTATATGAAGACTTAGAGGGTTTTAGGATCCATTTTGGATCACGCCTTCCCACTGAAAAGATTTTAGACCACCAAAAGTTGGTTTTTAGGCATCGATCAAGTGAGGATACAACTTCCTCACTTTCCCAATTTCTATCCATTGTGCACTACTTGGTTTTGAACCTTTGAGTCCGATTCTCAGGTACTCAACATCCCCTCTGCCTGTAGTTCTCACCTTCCTGTCCAGATCTGTGTCTTCCTAGAACTCATTGAGATATTCAGGCAACAGATCATCAATAGAAGGCAACTGAATTTTCTTTTTGGGATCTTCAATCAATGAAGGTTCATACAATCTCAAGTTTTCTACATTAATGATTGAATAGATATGCATATAAGCTGGCAAATCAAGGTGAAAAGCGTTTTCACCAATTTTCTCAAGTATCTTGAAAGGCCCATACCTTATTGGTTTCAGCATCTTAGCTTCACCTTGCATTATGTCTTTGCTGATGTATAGCTAGACAAGATCACCAACTTCGAAACTATGCTCAATTCAATGCTTGTCATGCCTTGCCTTGTACTTGGCCTGGATTCTTTCCAGCTGTTCCTGCACTTCCTGGTGATTTCTTGGATTTGTTCAATGAACTTGGTTGCTTTGTCCACATCACTGTGTCCATCCACTGCTATGTCTTTACCAAAGACAAAATCCAAGGGAGACTTTGGTATAAAACCAAAACAAGTCTCAAAAGGAGATCTCTGAGTAGAAGAGTGCTTCACACGATTGTAAGCATGTTGCACATAACACAAATGATCATCCCAAAGTTTGGGATGCTTGCTGCAATAGCCTCTGAGCAACTGGATCACTGTCCTTTTGACCACCTCTGTTTGACCATCTGTTTGTGGATGAAATGTTGTGCTCTTCTTCAATATGGTGTCCATCAACTCCCATATACTTGACCAAAACTTCCCAACAAATCGGGAATCTTGATCAGATATAATAGAAGTGGGTAACCCAAAATGAACCCATACATGTTGAAAGAACAACTTTGTTGTTTGTTCGCTTATGACCTGCTTGTTACAAGGTATCAAAATACACATTTTTTTGAACCTATCCACAACAACATACAAATAATCATGACCTTTTCTAGATTTTGGAAACCCCCCAACAAAGTCCATGGAAACACTTTCCCAAGGACAAGAAGGAACTGGAAGTGGAGTGTATAAGCCTAATTTTCTATTACTGGGCTTGCTTGTAGCACACATAGTACACCTTTTAATATATCTAGAAATTGTTTCATGCATTCTTGGCCAATAACAAAACCTTTGAAACTGTGCAACTGTTTTACTTACACCAAAATGACATGATATAAGAGAAGTATGTGCTTCTCAGATTATGTTAACTCTTTCAGTTTGTGGAATGCATAACTTTCCCAAATGATATAAGAGTTGGTCCTTAACGTAATAATCCAATTCTTCTACTTGCTTTCCATGACTTAAAGTTGCATATACATCTTTAAAATCTACATCTTGAGCATATTGTTCAATGTAACTTTCATGCATTACTGAGTTATGCTTAAGTATAGTAGATGCATTTATGATTGGTCTTGATAACATATCTGCAACCTTATTGTGTATGCCCTTCTTATATATGATGACAGAATGAAATTGTTGTAGAAAACCCATCCACCTATAATGTCTTGATTGCTACAATTTAGTTTGTGAGTGCAAATATTGAAGTGGTTGTTGATCTCTATGTTTGATTGTTTCTTTGCCCATTAGGTAATGTTTCCACTTTTTCACACTCTGTACTAATTCATATAATTCTTTATCATATGTGGGATAATTAACTACTGCAGAAGTAAATGTCTCAGAATGATAACATATGAGTTTACCATGTTGCATCAACACTGCTCCCAAGGCATAGTCACTGGCATCTGTTTCAATCTCAAATGGACGTTGAAGATCTGGCAGTGCTAGTACTGGTGTTGTACTAATTTTTTCTTTTAAGGTGTCGAAGGCTTTCTGTTGTTTGCCTCCCCACTAAAACACCTTTTCCAATCCTGTTAAAGCATGTAATGGAGCTGCAATCAAAGAAAAGTTAGCAATAAACTTTCTCCAGTATTGTGCTACTCCTAGGAAACTCCTAACCTCTGTAGCAGATTTGGGTTTAGGCTAGTTCACAATGACCTCAACCTTAGAGGAATCTATCTTCAATTCACCACCCCCTACAATATGACCTAAATAATTTAAAGATGTTTTTCCAAATTCAAATTTTGACAGTTTTACATAGATATTTTCTCTTTTCAAAACATATAAAGTCTGCTTTACATGCTTCAAATGGTCTTCCCATGTTGTACTGAAAACAAGAATGTCATGTAAATATACAATTACAAAATCATCAATAAAAGGCCTGAGTACATCATTCATAACTCTCATGAAAGTGGCAGGAGCATTAGTTAAGCCAAAAGGCATAACCAACTATTATGCAACCCTTGTTTTGTCTTGAAAGCAGTCTTCCATGCATATTGTTCTGCAACTCTGACCTGATGATAGCCACTATGCAAATCTAACTTGGAAAAGTAAATTGCTTCTTTCAACTGATCTAATAGATCATCAATACGAGGAAGAGGATAACGATTCTTGATCGTTATTTTATTCAGTTCTCTATAATCAATGCACATTCTCTACGAACCATCTTTCTTTCTCACTAGCATGATTGGAGATCCACATGGTGATGTGCTTGGTCTTATGAATCCTTTATCGAACAACTCCTGTACTTTCTTCTTTATCTCTGCATTCTCTAAAGCGGATAACCTATACATTCCAATGTTAGGTAATGGAGCATCTTGCTGCAAATGAATATCATGTACTATTTCCCTTTTGGGTGGCAGACCTTTAGGTTCTTGAAATATGATATCATATTCTAAAACAACTTTAACTAAATCAAATTTTTGTTTAGCATCACAACCTTCAAATACATTGGTTTTATCAGCGTTCTTTTTCTTTACAACCATTAGTAAAAATTGTTTGCATGAATTCACGGTTCTTTTCATCTGCCCTGAGTTTATGAGAGAATAGTTATTTTTGAGTTTATGAGCTCGTACAATATATTCTATTCCATCTTTAATGAGTTGATACTTATTTTCAGCTCTATAGAAAATGGCTTTCCTATCATACAAGTAAGGACTTACCAAAACAATACCACATATATCCAAGGGAACTATATCTAGCTCAACCTCATCTACAAATGTTGACCCAATAGCAAACCTAAGTTTACAATGTCTTGTTACTTGTAGCTTTGTTTTATCACATACCTAACCTAATGGATATGGCTTCTTGTGAGGTGTTGTTAATAATCCCAACTTCTTTACAATTGTTTCAGAAATCAAGTTTACTTGTGATCCACTATCAAATAAAGTATCAATATTTTGGTGCTTGGAAATGACTCTAATATGAAAAAGCTCATGTCTTTTCCTCTCATTATCTTTATTATCAATAGATTGTGCAAAATTACTTGTAGACGCTTAAGAATTTTTACCTTTTATACCTGTGGTCGCGACTGTTGCTTCATCACCTGAGTCTGACCCCAAGTCTTTCTCAATCGCAGTAACAGCCTTCTTCTTCTTACCACCGAACTTCTTAGGTTTCCGCTATGGATGCAAAGACCATTAGTGTGCATCATCGTGTCCATCCTTCTTGAAATGAGTGCATGAAGGTTTGTCCTTCTGTACAACGTTTGTCTTCCTCCCCTTCCATTTCAGCTTCTTCTTTTCCTTGTTCTTGCTTGCAAAGTGTTTAGATCATCCCCCAACCTCTGGGTTCACATTCTTACCTTTATTTTCTAGATGTGTAGCCTGAACTAACACATCATCTAGGCTAATGGGATTAAACATGAGAATGGTGTGCTTCAAATAGCTATGCAAACCACCTATATACCTCAACAAAGTTTCAGGTGAGTCTAGAGATATGCCTCGAGTTCAGATTTTTTTCTAAATTCCTGGGTATAACTTTGTACACTTTGACCTTTTAATTGGCGAAGAGTTTGCCAACTCATCATTGCTTTCTGCATATGAGCTAGAGGATATAATTGTTTTTTGATGGTAGAAAAAAATTCATTCCAGGTAGAAAGAAATTTACCATGTCTTTTCAGATCAACTTGTGTTTTGCCTTCCCACCACATTAGTGCAGTTCCTCCAAGTTGAGGGCTAGCCAACTGAATCTTTCTCCTTTTTGAATCAATGTTCTGCACCCTGCAATATACTCAATCTGTCTTATCCAGTTATCTAGCTTTTCTGTATTTAGTTCTCCATCATAAATTAGCAAATCAAATTTCACATCTAATTTAATCAAAG
Source organism: Pinus taeda (assembly GCA_000404065.3). Taxonomy (NCBI): domain Eukaryota; kingdom Viridiplantae; phylum Streptophyta; class Pinopsida; order Pinales; family Pinaceae; genus Pinus; species Pinus taeda. The sequence continues at coordinate 37,211 of APFE030657947.1, forward strand.
ATGTTTTCTTCTTTTTCTTACCAGGGCTAGGAGATGAGGATGATGGAGGTGATGGCGGAGGAGATGAGGGAGGAGGCTTTTCCCCTTTCCCTTTGCCTTCTGGAGGGGCAACTAGAGAAGGTTCCTCTACTCCTTCGTCTGGTTTGGGTGTTGAAGTGCTTTCACCTCGACCATCTTAAATTCCTGATACATCTCTTCCACCATGGCTCACATGGCCATAAAAATATCCATGAACTAAGATTCTAATTCCAATGGGACTTCTTCTGCCATTCTCCTCTGAGAATAGACTCTTCCAATCTCTGGATTAGCATCAACAAGTTCTCCTTCTCCTAGTTTGAGCTTTGACCTAGTTAGCATTCAAAATCCAGCACAAGCTTGTCTAACCTTAACAAACCTAAAGCTCTAATACCACTTGATCTGAAAATGAGATCTTAAAAAAATATAAGGTATTACATACTCATGTGCAGGAATGCCTATATTACTTAGTGCAATGGATTGAAAAGATTGCGAATAATATAGACTATGAGCAGTTAGAAAAACATAACACACGCACCCATCAACACAACAAATAATCAAGGAGTTCACCCAAAACTCTTGGGCTACATCTCTTGATCCATCTTTCAATGGTGACCTCTCTATTATGTCTTCAAGATCAAATTTTTTTACAAGTGTGAGCTCAAATCAAGTCTCAACACAAAAGGGACAAACAATAGGGCTTTACTTGAATCCCTCAAGTATTTATGAGTACACAGACTCTCCCTCTAGCTCTCTGTCTTCTGTTTGCTCTCTATCTCAGCAACTATTTGCTCTATCCCTGACATTGAGTGGCTTTTAAGCCTATCAGCACATGTCTGTTCGTCTCCCCTTCCGGCTCTCTGGATCTCGACCTTTGTCTGTTCAAATCCCCTCTAAGCGTTAAACAATCATTGTGAAATGTCTTCAGGTATGGTGGCCCCCTGTTTTTAAATGGAAAGGACCTTTGGCATGGTTGAAATCACCGGGAACACGTTTCCTTGTTTACACAGAGAAATACACTAAAAACACACAAAACTCTTTCTATCAAGCTTCAAAAATCATTGAATATTCCCTATAATCCTTTTGAATCTGCGTTTGGTCGCTATCACAAGTCCACCGTTGATCTGTGTGATCGTTGATCCAACGGTTGATATTCATTTCAAGAAGCTTATGCGCACGGAGATTACCTGCTCGAAAAGGCAGTTTTTTGTCTCTGACGCCAAGCCATGTGGTGGCCAGTGTATGGGATCGGGCGGAGCCCATCCAATACAGCTTACCTCCTAAGGCCCGCCTGAAATCCCGCTCATTACGAAACTCAAAATATATAGAGCTGCATGTATAAACATTTCGGGTCCATTTTATCGCTCCGAGCACATTTCCTTTGTATTTCGTTTATTTAACGAAAATGCAAAAATACATAGAAAAACCCTTTTTTCCAGAACTCAAAAGATATTAATTTGCACCCATAAAACCTGTCGGGTCCGATTATTGCAATTCGCATGTGTATCGGCCCCGCTACTTTGTATTGTCGCAATGCGATATATCGCAATCGCATATCGCATAGTCCTCGGGCTGCGGTTAGTCCTCCTTGTATTTTTTAGCGATGCGATATTGCGAGTAAATCTAGACTGTTGATTTGCGTGCTTGATCAACGGTCCTTGTTGACTTGCGCTGATTGTTGTCGCGATTTTCATATGGTTGCCTTCGATAGAATCTGCTTGCCACCTCTAATTGCGATATGCCAATTAGATTTGGGCCGTTGATCGGTCCAATCCGACGACTCCTGTGCAATGTTGCTCTAGCCTCCGCTTAACTCTGTTTTCGCCATTTCTTCATGTTTTTCCCGTGCAATAGTGTTTTCCGCCATTTGTTAATGTTTTTTCCTTGCGATAGTGTTTAAGTATATGAAGACTTAGAGGGTTTTAGGATCCATTTTGGATCACTATATATATATAATATATATATATATATATATATATATATATATATATATATATATATATATATATATAGATATATTGCAGTAATATCCACTTGTTTAGGAAAAGAAATGGGTGCAGTAATAATTAACATAGTTTTAATAGTTGTAAATTATAATTAATATAGTTGTCATGGATGCAATGGTATCTGTGGTTATAAATCTCTCTCAACTTGTAAAATGTGATTGCACTCAATTTTTTCCTCAGTGTGCACAAGTGCGAAGTATATATAGAAATTTCTACTCTTGACTTAGGTTTCCAATATGTATTTTTAAAATAATAAAAACATATGGAAATCATAAATTTTAATATATTTGACTAATTTGAATTTGAGTAACCCAGATTTAAATGTGTGTATGAAATTATTTTTAAAATAATAATATTATAAAATTCAGTTTAGTTTAGTTTTAGTTTTATTTATTTATTATAATTTGATTTATTTTTATTTAAAATTTCTACCTAAAAATATTATAAAATGATTAAATATAAAAAAATATGCTATATTTAAAATCAAAACAATAAGCAAATTATTGTTTTTGTTGGAAATACTGAGAGGGGGATGAATTAGTATTTCTTTTCAATTGTTATTATTACCAGTTTAGATTCTTTACAATTTTAATCAAAGAAATTATTTTATTAAATATAGAAAAAGATTGAATACAATATCTGTTGAGTTTTGCCAAGCACCAACTTGGACTTTGATGAGGCTCCAACCTCTAGGGATCTGACTCTATCTTACCAAGGCACCAACCCCAAGGGCTCTGACCCTATATTACCAAGGCACCAACCCCAAGGGCTCTGACCCTATAGAATTACTTTGTCATGAAATGTTTGATTGTATTATACTGCTTCCAAGGACTTCTTTACGAAACCTTGTCCTTGTAGTTTTTGCAACAGGTAGTTGTATGCACTATGGCTTCACTTCGGGTTCTATTCGTTCTTGATGAAAAAAGTCAAAAGATTGTCCTACCGCTCTGTCTTCAGTTTCCTTCTTTGCTCAGCCTTCGGATTCTATTGCACCTTTTTGTGTTTTCTCGACCTTTGGCTTCCTCTGTCTCTTCAAGTTCACGAGTTGTGAACTTTCCTTATGCTTTGTTTTTTATGCCCGAGATCGATTCTCAGAAGTGAATTGTTTTAACTCGTTTTTAAATGAGTTTCACCAATACTCAAAAAACACGTTCATTTGAAAGGAGAGGCTGACTTATGGATATTCATTCAATTACTCATAAACTTGTTTTATTTATGAAAGATTTCATAAGAGAGACCGTACCCAAGGAGGTCCCACATCCACATCATCAATCGCAATCACAACTTTCGGAGGTCCCGCAATCGCAACTCTTAACATAACCAATGTAACATGGTCAATATTCATACTACCGATGAAATGGACACAATATAATATTAAACCATCGTCAATAGATCCGTCGAATTCACAACTAATATCGCAATTGGCAGCCAGGTTCACAAGTCTTATCACAATTGGCAGTTGGGTTTAGAAGTCTTATCGTAATCGACGGTCCGGTGGTGACAACCCTTTGAAACTTGCGATATGAACGTTTCGAAAGGCAGACGCGATATTTCATTGAGCAGTGTTGTAATGGTCTAGCGGGTTTGCAATACACATATCACAATCGGCAAATTTGGGGCGGTGAAACATAATAAACTTTATGGTTTGCGATTTGCAATGGATGTGATATTGCATTAAGGCATATTGCAATGGAACCATCGGGTCTGCAATACATATCACAATTGGAGTATTTGAATGTAACAAGGATTTGTGATACATAACTTTCAAGCAGATGCAATATTGCATTAGGATTGATACCATAAACTGTTTCGGGTCTGCATATTTCGCATATCGGAGGTTTTGGGTAGCAGCACATAATAGACCACTGGTAAAGTTGCCAATATAAAGCCGCCAATGTGTTTTATTAGATGTTTTAATACTCCCTCCGTTTAACTCCTCCGTTAACATTTTTAATTCTCATTCACTACGTGTTCCTCTTTGTTTCTTAGTGCTTTCCTTGTGGCCCTTACCATTGGGTTCTCGCTTCTATGGCTTCTCTTCATTCTTCTATTCTTCCAATGTCTTTCCAATGGCTTCCCTGATGGCTTTTCTCCTTCGCTTCTTGCTCTCGTTGCTTCACGGATCTGCTTCTCCTTGGCTTCACATCATCATTTGGTATCCCAGAATATTGCCATATTGACATCAATGACAATCTAGATTAACAATCTCCCCCTTTGTCATTGGTGGCAATATTCTTCTTCTCTCCCCCTTTGACATCAATGGCAAAGGAGTGCACAAGGACTCCCCTTGTCGAACTGCTCCCTCTGTCAAACTACCCCCCTGTCATGTAGCATCTTAAGAATTGGTTTAGTGTGATGCTAAAGTAATAACCCCCATCTTTTGACAGAGATGTTCAAATGCTTCTCGAGGAAGATTTTTGGTGAAAATATCTGTAATCTGTTCCTTGGTATTAATATATTCCAACTTGATGTTTTGTTTAGCCACTTGTTCATGGAGAAAATGATACTTGATTGGTATATGTTTGGTTTTTGAGTGCATTACTGGATTTTTACTGAGACTGATAGCACTTGTGTTATCACAATAGATGGTGATTGGTTGTTTAGTTTCTATGTTGACATCCTTCAAAACTTCCTTCATCCCTAGTATTTGTGTATAACATTCAACTACAGCTATATATTCAGCTTCAGTTGTAGAGAGAGATATAGATGATTGTTTTTTGCCGATCCAAGCTACTAGGTAATATCCCATAAAAAATGCATTTCCACTAGTGCTTTTATTATCATTCATGCTTCCAACCCAATCAACATCTGTATAAGTTGTCACTGTAGTATTTGTGCTTTTGGGATACCAAAGACCAAAGTTGGGGGTTCCTTTCAAGTATCTAAGAATTCTTTTCATAGCCAACACGTGGGATTACTTAGGAGCTGATTGAAATCTTCCCACCATTCCCACTACTTGCATAATGTCGGGCCTTGTAGTTGTTAATTATAAGAGAGCTCCAATTATTGACCTATAAAGAGTTGCATCTACCCGGGGGGAATCATCATATTTTCTTAGTTTGCAGTTTGTGGTCATTGGTGTGCTCATAGGTGCACATTCTTCAATTCCATATCTTTTAAGCATATCTTTGAGATATTTTGTTTGAGAGATAACCATGCCTATTGTGGTTTGCGATACTTGTAGTCCAAGGAAGTAGGATAACTCACCAATCATTGACATTTCGAATTCTTTTGACATATTTTAAGCAAACTCATGGCTCATTTCATCATTATTGCTAGCAAAAATCAGATCATCAACATATACAAGAGTGATTAGTAATTTATCCTCATCCATCTTCATGTAGAGGTTACTTCCTGCCACCCCCTTTTGGAATTTTTGTTGTTGTAGATAGTGATCCAATCTTTCCTACCACACTCTAGGAGCTTGTTTCAAACCGTATAGTTCCTTTTTCAACTTACATACAAAGTCTTTTCCTTTTGCTAGATCAAAACCTTATGGTTGCTCCATGTAGACTTCTTCCTTGAGTTACCCATTCAGAAATGATGATTTTACGCCCATTTGATAGACTTTGAATCCTTTTGAGCATGCAAATGCCAAGAACATCTTTATAGCTTCCATACGAGCTACCGATGCAAAGGTTTATTCAAAATTGATTCCTTCAATTTGTGAATAACCTTGAAAGACAAGTCTTGCCTTATTTCTAATGATTTGCCCATCTTCATTCATTTTTTTTTGCACACCCACTTAGTTCCAATTATATATTTATCCTTTGGATGAGGTACCAGCTCCCATGTCTCATTTTTCTCTGTTTGAGACATTTCTTCTTCCATGGCTTCCACCCGATGAGGATCCTTGCTTGAGTAAAAGTTTTTGGTTCTATCATAGATAGGAGATTTCTCTTTGGTGTATTTGTCATCCTTCTTCGGGTTTGCATTCCTTCATCTATATTGCCAATAATTTGCTCTTCTGGGTGATTCTTTTGGAGGATTTTCACTTTTAAAGGAGTTTGAGATGATTCTTTTTCTTCTTTGCTTTTCTTGATCTTTTTCTTCTTTTCCAGGTTCTTCTTCACTTTCTTCAATAAAGGGATAAATTTCATGATCTTCAATTTTCTTTTCTGGAAGCCCTTCATCAATATTCACATCAATACTTTCCACTATTTTCTGTAGTCGATTATTGTAGCACTTGTAAGCTTTGCTTATGGTAGAATACCTAAGAAATATTCCTTCGTCAACCTGAGAATCAAATTTTCCTGGTGAGTTGTCATTAATCTTTATGAAGAATTTTCTTCCAAAAATCCTGAACTATTTTATCGAAGCAGGTCTTCCTTTCCATAATTCATAAGGAGTCTTCTCATTATTTGGTCTTAGTTGAGTTCGATTCAAGGTATAAACTGTTGTCCCGACTGCTTCCTTCCAAAATTTTGGCTGCAAGTTAGCTGCTAGTAAAATAGTTCTGGCCATTTCTTGAACAGTCCGGTTTCTCCTTTCAACTACCCCATTTTGTTTAGGTGTTCTAGCAGAAGAGAGCTCTCTTTCGATTTCATGTTCTTTACTGAATTCATCAAATTCTTTTGATGTGAATTCTCCTCCTCTATCCATTCTAAGACATTTAATTTTGGAGTCCTTTTCATTTTCTACAAGAGATTTAATATTCTTAAAACATTCAAATGCTTTAGATTTATATTTTATGAAATATACTCACATCATTCTAGTATAGTCATCAACAAATAAAGAAAAATACATTTCTCCTTGGAGTGCTGGAGTTCTGGTTGGCCCACATAAATTTGCATGAATGATCTCTAGAGGTTTTGATGTGGGGAACTCCTTAGTCTTGTGGTTGGTTCTATTTTTCTTGCCATGTTGAGATGGGACACATACCACTTAATTTGGTTTTGACATCTTTGGAATGTCCCTTACTGCATTGATTTTTCTAATATTGATTAAGTTATCAAAACTTGTATGCCCAGTCGTTTATGCCACAACCAGCTTTCTCCTGTTTGACTTAGATAACATTTATCTTCTTGAATTTTGTTCAGAATGTAGATGTTATATGATGTTCTAACTCCTTTCATCACAAGTTCTCCTGAGGAAGAGTTCCTTATTTCACAATTTTTAGTGCTGAAGACAACATTATGTCCTTGATCATAGATTTGGCTAACACTTAAGAGATTGTGTTTGAGTGCATCTACCAGCAAAGAATTTTGAGCCTTTCCTTTTCCATTAATAAGGGCAACGGTTCCTTTTCCAGCAATTTTGGCAAACCCACTCCCAAAGGATACATTTCCTTCCTTTTTGTTTAATGAGACAAACTTCCTTTTGTCACATGTCATATGTCTGGAGCACCCACTATCCACAAACCAAAAATTTTCTTCAGTGTGAGCACATAAAGCCAGACCACATTTATCCATATTAGGATTTTCATATTTTGCTTCTTTACTTTTGAGGGGAAAATTTTGTTCGCTATGTCCATTATCATTACATAATGAGAAAATTGAATCAAATTTGGCCAAAGGATCAAACGAGTTGAAAGTCTTGGTTTGTCCTTGCCCGTTGAGTCTACATGGTTTGTTTGTCTGATTTTTCAATCTTGGTGCTTCATTCTTATGAGCCATGCAATGTATAGCTTTATGACCAAAATTTTTACAATAATAACATTGTCCAAGAATGATAGTTTGGTACCTGTTATAATAGTCATGATTTGAATAAACCTTCTTACTTGGAGTTTCTCTTTCTTCATTCTTTAGATTTGAGTCGGGCCTTTGATGAGATGATTTTTCTTCTTTTGGATTGCTGCAAAGTACGTTGGCATAGCTTCTTGTATTATCCTTGGCACTTAATGAAAAACCAATCCCAAACTTGTCACTTTGAGATTTTTGAGTGTAGAGAATGTGATCAAGTGTTTGAGAACTCTGCAAATTATTTTCATTTGTTCCATTTCCTTTCTGAAAGACACTATTTCAGCTTCATGTCTTTCATATATACTGTCTTCCTTTCTTTTAGCTTCCTCTTTGTCTGTTTCAAGAGAGATGACCTTCTTTCATAACTCCTCATTTTCTTCAATGGTACTTGTGAATAATTCATTTGTATCTTCTTTGTTTTCTTGTCTTAGTTCATCATCTTTATTGAATGCCATAAATAGTACTTCCTTGCTTCCAACATAGTCCTTCTCTTCATCTGATTCATCATTACTTTCTCTGTGATGGAAGATATATTTGGATGATTTCTTCTTGATGACCACATATTCATTCTCATTAGATTCATCATGTTTAGAGAGGAAATTCTTCTTAGTAAATCCCTTCTTTTTGTATATACTTCCTTCCTCATTATCACCGTCATTCTTATGAGGAGATTTTGCAGCATAATGACCTATTCTTCCACAATTGAAAAAAATAAGAGTATTCTTACCTTTTAGCTTGGATCCTTTCTTCAGTCTTCGTACAAATTGCGCCAATTCGGATTCAACATTGGAGTCATCACTGCTGGTATTCCATCCTTTTCCCTTTTTTGATTTTGAGGCCTTGAATGTTGCATCTTTGGAACTTGGGATTCTTTTTCTCATCTCATAGGCAGTGAGGATTCCATGAATTTCATCCATTTTGAGAGTGTCTAGTTCCTTCGTTTCTTCTATAGAACTTATTTTGGAGTCAAATCTGTCTGGGAGAGATCTTAAGACCTTTTGAACAACAATTATTTCTTCAATATTTTCTCCCAATCCTTTAAGAGCGTTGACTACTTCAGCTACTCGGACGAAGTATGATGCAATATCTTCTTCATCATCCATTTTCAGACTTTCAAACTGCCTCCTATGAGTTTGGAGCTTTTCCTTCTTAACCTTGGAGTCCCCATCATATAAGCTAACCAGTTTATCCCATACTTCCTTAGCCGAATCACAATTCAAGACTTTCGTAAACTCAAAATTAGTAATTCCACTGGTAATGGAATTTAGAGCTTTGGCTTTAGCAATGTATGCTTTCCTTTCATCTTGATCAATAGGAAGAGTGGGAGGGGCATTGTACCCATTCAAAATAGTGTTCCAAACTTCAGGTCGAAGGGACATTATGTAGTAAGACATTCTCTTTTTCCAAAAACCAAAATTAGTACCATCGAACAAGGGAAGCCTCCTCGATGTCATTTCTTGATTCTTCATTGTAACTTAAGAATCCTTCTTCCAGCTGTTAGGATGATTTTGAAGAAGCTCACTTTGAAACCAATTGTTGGAAATACTGAGAGGGGGGTGAATCAATATTTATTTTCAATTGTTATTATTACTAGTTTAGATTCTTTAAAATTTTTAATCAAAGAAATGATTTTATTAAATATAGAAAAAGACTAAATACAATATCTGATGAGTTTTTCAAAGCACCAACTTGGAATTTGATGAGGCTTCAACGTCTAGGACTCTGACCCTATCTTACCAAGGCTCCAACCTTGAATTTAAGAGCACCAACTCCAAGGACACCAATCCTTCCAATTCTGAGGCACCAACCCCAAGGGCTCTGACCCTATAGATTTACTCTGTCAGGAAATGTTTGATTGTATAATACTACTTCCAAGAACTTCTTTACAAAACCATGTCCTTGTAGTTTTTTCAACCAGTCATTGTCTGTGCTATGGCTTCACTTCGGGTTTGATTCTTTCTTGATGAAACAGGCCAAAAGACTATCCTGTCGCTCTGTCTTCAATTTCCTTCGCTCGGCCTTCAGCTTCTGCTACACCTTATGTGTTTTCTCGACCTTCGGCTTCTCGACCTTCGGCTTCCTCTGTCTCTTCAAGTTCACGAGTTGTGAACTTTCCTTATGCTCTGTTTTTTATCCTAAGATCGATTCTCAAAAGTGAAGCGTTTCAACTCGTTTTTATATGAGTTTCACTAATAATCAAAAGACACATTCATTTGGAAGGAGAGGCTGACTTATGGATATTCATTCAATTACTCATAAACTTGCTTTATTTACGAAATGTTTCATAAGAGAGACCGTACCCAAGGAGGTCCCACATCCACGTCATCAATCGCAATCGCAACTTTCGGAGGTCCCGCAATTGCAACTCTTAACATCACTGATGTAACATGGCCTATATTCATACCGCCAATAAAAAAACACGCTATAATATTAAACCATCGTCAATAGATCTTTCGGGTCCACAACTAATATCGAAATCGGCGATTGGGTTCACAAGTCTTATCGCAATCGGCAGTCCAGTGGTGACAACCCTTTGAAACTTGCGATATGAACGTTTCGATAGGCAGACGCGATATTACATTGAGAAATATTGTAATGGTCTGACGGGTCCGCAATACACATATTGCAATCAATAGATTTGGGCTAGTGAAACATAATAAACTTTATGGTTTGCGATTTACGATGGATGTGATATTGTATTAAGGCGTATTGCAATGGAACCATCGGGTCCGCAATACATATTGCAATTAGAGGATTTGAATGTAGCAAGGCTTTGTGATACGTAATTTTCAAGCGGATGCGATATTGCATTAGGATTGATACCATATATTGTTTCAGGTCCGCATATTTTGCATATCCGAGGTTTTGGGTAGTGCCACATAATAGACTGCTAGTAAAGTCACCGATATAAAGTTGCCAATGTGTTTTATTACATGTTTTAATATTCCCTCCGCTTAACTCCTCCGTTAACACTATTAATTCTCCTCCACTGTGTGTTCCTCTTTGTTTCTTAGTTCTTTCCTCCTGACCCTTACTGTTGGGTTCTCGCTTCTGTGGTTTCTCTTCATTCTTCCGTTCTTCCGATAGCTCTTCTTCCAATGTCTTTCCGATGGCTTCCCTGATGAATTTTCTCCTTGGCTTCTTGCTCATATTGCTTCGCGGATCTGCTTTTCCTTGGCTTCATATCATCATTTGGTATCCCATAATATTGCCATATTGACATCAATGACAATCTAGATTAATAATTTTTAAGAATTGAAAAATTGAAAAAAGTTATCTATATATTATTATAATTATTTTTCGGTAAAAGAAAATAAATTTTGGATTTATAGTCAAGGAAAATTAGAGTTTGGAATATATTTGAATATTTATAAAAAAAAATATTGTGGAATAAATAAATTTTATGATTCGCTTATAGACAAGTATTGAGAGGCTTCTTTTTTTTTTTCCCTTTTTTAAAGATAATTATGATAAGCTTCATCGATTCTATAGCTACATCAAGCCTCCGTTTAACCGTGATCCAGGGTTTCTTAAACTCTTGATCGAGATATTTGAAATTTGAATTTCAAACATTTGATCAAGTTGTTGAGGGCCTAAAAAACAGAGTTTTAGCACCTCTTTTGCATATTTTTCTGCAACACAATTTGTACCCTAGCAAACTCCAAGAAAAGTTTTTCAAGTGGGAGAGTTGATCATGTGGATTCAAGAAGGAACCCTCTATCCAATGGCATATGAGTTTAACATTTTTGAATTCATATATAATTTTTTTATCTAATTTCTTTTAAGCATAATGCTTGAAAAATTATTGAACAATTTTAAAGAGGTTGAATAAAAAATGAATATCATTAAATATACACAACGAAAAAAATTCAAAAAATATCACTATATTTGTTTACGAGGCCTCTTTAAAAGGGTACTCTTAATTTTTCAATTTATTTAAATAGTTGAAAAAAACCTTACGTGAACACATGACACTGCAAAATACAATTGAAATATTACTTCGCCAACATCGAAAGATAATAAAAAATATAATTTTGCATAAAAGAATAAATTTTTAATATGAAAAACTAGTTCTCTCAATGTACACTATGCTCATATACAATTTTTTTTTAAATTACACATTTTAGACTAAGTTATGTTACGTGAACACACACATACCTTTTAAGATGTGTGAAAATTTGCAAGGACAAAAATTTCATTTAATGGAAAATTGACATATTATATGACACTAAATATTTTTGCATAAAATATCATTAGGACAACAACATAATTCTACAAGATTTGTATTTTTACTACAAATCAAAATTCACAGTTTTTTTATGAATTTTGAGGGCTTCAATTCGATAAAAGAGGAAAAACTTGAAATTTTATCACCACATTCGACCCAAAAGTATAACTCATCTTCATGCTTTCACCCATTACCTAACAAAAAAAAATCAAAATGGATTCCCGAGAATGCTAATTAATTAAATGTTAACTTAATAAAATAAATATTAATTATTAATTAGGATTAAGGGTTAATCAATCAATTAACCACTAACCAAGCTTAACTATTAGTCAAGTTTAATACTATTCATACGATACTAATGTATTTGTGTGAGGTCTGGGTTTGTAGCTAGCATACACATATCTCGTGTGTATGCCAACAATACTCATCATAATCAAGCACAAAGAACAATCATTTAGGTTCGGGTAGGGGCATTACAGTCCTAGTTTGAATAGCACAGATTCATCTTCATTTTGTCTCTTCCATTAAAATTTCCAGCAATATTTGACATGGGGAAAGGATTTTAGGAGTACCAAGGTGATATTTTCATTGTTAGAAAAAAGTTGGACAAAGGTACAACCATCTAACAAATTTAACCATTTCTCCAAGTAAATTGCATATGTTTGAGCTTCAAATACAAGGATATTAAAGTTAACTTGTACCTTGAACAACGTCACACCTCCAAAATTTACGTTGGTTGAAGGTGCCTCGACTGTTGTTGGAAGTCGTTGAAGGATATGGGAAAAATTATCCATTATTTCATTCCTTTGTCATGTGAATGCTTCCTCAACCAACAACTTTATAGGATCTCCCACTCCATCATCTCTCTTTTCTTCTGGCATGGGAGGCCACTTGGGTTTATGAGATTAGTTGTTCCTAAGTGAAACTAGCTCAAGACTCAACTCTCTATACCTTGACCTTGTTGAGGACATGTACTGAGAAATAACAAGGAGAAGATCGCTTTGGTACCATTGATTTGAGTTGTACAAGGAATGAATTGAAAGGAATTAAGGAAAGGAAATTAAATACATAGAGAAATATAACATAAATAATAGTGGTATGGTGAAAACCCCACTTCTATTAATAAATAGTAGAATATTTTTAAATACAAGATGGATATAATGGTGGAATTTATCTCTAAATAGAGAGAGATGGTGACTATGTGCATTCACAAAAGCTATAACAAGAAGCCAAAATAATGGCTATTTAAAATTAAGAGGTCCAAACCCTTACCCTAGAGGGTGATATTCCAAAAGTTTTGTAAGCTCCAGTGTGAATAATTGGTACATAAACTTCCCGAGATTGCAACTTTTGCACACAATATCCATTTGGGCCACATAATCGATCATTAGAAAAAAATGTTGGAGGACTAGAACTTTCAATCAAGGCCAAGGTGTGCCTTCTTAACCCTTGGCCCCTTAAATTTCCAAAAAAAAACGTTTATGGCCTCAAAATGGCCTTGAAAGTTTGGGACTCAAAAATATTGGAAAAACTTCCAAGAAGATAGAGAATTGTTGAGACAATGGAAGAGGTGGGTGGCCAATGATATACACTTAGATAGTGGAAGAGGTGGGTGACCACCGATATCCACCTGGATAAATATTGGGTGTAACATAGCTTGTATGAGGTATGTTTATGATTTCTCTTGGCATGTTTTTGAGATCTCAATTGTTATATGTGTTGTAATATTGTGAATAGAGTGGGTAGGTTTCTTTTCACACAAGGACCTTATTCAGAGGTGTTGCTCATGCTAAAGACCTCTCCACTTTATAATAGTCGATACTTAGTTGGTCAATATTTCCATTATTGCATTATATCTCTGTATTTAATTTATTGGTTGTGTTGGAACCTAGGTGAGTGTGCCAATTACTAATCCCCATTGATATCAATCCCTCATGGGGACATCACCAATGTTCTTGGTCATGCATTGATTGAGAAGGCAAGACACCCTTTGATCTAGGTCCAGGTGTGATGAAGGACCCTTCCAAGGCCTTTACTTTCGTGATATGTTAAATTGCATTTAAAAAAAAACATAAGTGAATACATTTGCATGTTGTAAATAAGAGGAACATGTCAATCATCAACACATGAAAACATAAGCCATTGATAACGGAGTTCGTCCAGGAGGGACTACGTCTCCGGGCCCCGGTGTCAAGATGGTGTAGGTTGATGCATTAAGTGTTGTCAATAGTGATGATGTACATAGAGGTGATGTTGCTATCATACAAGGAAAATGCCCTCATGCAAGAGTGGCTCCAAGAGATGGTTCACTACAGGAACTCTCAGTGAAAAGACTCCTATCAGTATGACATAAAACTCATGCATGATGAGCATCCCACCAACATGGCATAAAAGGGATCTCAGTGCAAACATGCATGATTACAACATGAGTATCCCATCAACATACAAAAAAGGGATCTAAAAACAAAACATGAAAAATCACGACAACAAGTATATCACACATATGATTCTGCATCACATCAAGCAGGAATCATGAAAACGAGTAATAAACAAGATCCCACATCAAGCATCAAACAACGATATTTATAGCACAATGCATAGAAAAATAAGTACATATACACACTGCATATACCTCACAACCAAGGGCCATCTAAAGAAAAGGATGTCAAGCTGCTAAAGCTGTTTAAACCATCAATCTCACAGCATCAATCGCATGGAAATGGCAACTTGCACATGAATGTTGACACTTGCATTCCACCTAGAAAAGTGGTTGAAGAATAGAATGAGCAAATGAAAAATCTAAACGCACTATCAGATTTGTGATGTCGAATAGTGCAAAATCGATTGTCCAATTTTTGAATTTTGAGAAACTGAGAATCTGGGGCTCTAAGAATGTTTTAGATTCCCCCTAGATTCCTCAAAGATTCTGCTCCATGGGTGGACTGGAAATCTGCAACTCAAAAGGTGAATCTGCACTCGCCATTGCGATCCCTATGGAAAATCGTGAAAAACAAATACAAACTTGACTATATTCCAACATGGAGAAAAATTACCTCCTCGAGAAAATTTCAAGGATCATGGTTTTGCTCGTTGTTTTTGCAGTAGTCATGGTTCCACCTGCATACTGAAAAATGGACGAAAAATGAAGAATTTTGATGGAGAAACGGACAACGCGATTGCGTTCGTGGCATTGAGAAGTGCTGAAACCATATAAAATTTGTCAAAATATGACAAAGTGAAAATTCGGCCCTCCTGCAAAATTATGCCTCGAACTCCATGCACTGCCTCCTCTACCTGGGTGAATTAACAAACCGCGTTTAAGTATAAAATCATTGGAAGATTTATTAAAGAAGCCATTGGCTGGATTGGTGATGATCTGTTTAATAGGGAGGAGGTCGGGCGGTCAAATCCCGCCTCCTCCTTTTTACCTAACAAAAATTTATTTATAAAAATAAATTGGTTGGGTCGGGCCCGCCTTGGGCGGCCCGCCCACCATACCCCCACTTTCATGACCTGTGCTTTCACTTTTGGCATGGTTGATTCCATGCCCCAAGGGCCGACCCACCACCCACTATTCATTAAAAGGCCGTGGGTTGTTTTGATTTGGGTGGAATAAGTTAGGTCCGTGTCCCAAGGGCCAACCCACCCAACCGTTTGATTTCAATACTCTGTGGGATGTGGGGAGGAGCTAGGGGTCATGGCTCGCCCCTCCATTAACAACTATTTTGTTATGTGGATTCGGTTGGGGTGGCGGAGTTGGTGGCCCGCCACCCTTTTTTAATTTATTTTTTTTTGTTATTTAAAACAAACCATGCATTTTTGGAAATCCAGTTTTGGACCGAGGGAGTCTTTTTAATGAGGCCACGATTTTTCCTAGAATTTGGCCAGAGTTGGCCTGATTCCATCTGCCATAAAAGGTCGAAATTGCAGCCTCCTTAAGCCTGCCCAGTTAGCAAAGTCAACCCAACTTTGATTGCTTCTAACTTTCGCATACGGACTCAGTTTGATGAACCATTTGCACCACCGCGATCAGGACAATGAGATATACACTATGGTCCTAGTTTGAGCATAATCCAAACACTTTGATTTTTCATCTTTCCTGAGTCCTCTTTTTCCTGTGTGTGTCTCTAGAGCCACCTGGATCAATCCTCCCCATTGAGGAGATTTTGTTCCTCCAAAAGCATGAAAAATAATCTGCAACTTCTATGTACCTTGTCTGCATCACAAGCATCCTGAAAAGGTCTCGCTTCCATCTCATTCGCCTTTTTCTTGGGAGCCTTAAGCGATGAGCCGACACCTGTAACCTCTGCAACATGTAGTACATTGTTTCGCAAATTACATGCTTGACTTTCATGACCCAAATGTCCCATACTTGCCACAAGTTTATAACACATACTCGGTGGTCAAGTTTACAACAAGATGGACACAATATCCCAGCTACGAAAACAAGGACAACACATCAATGTTGCTTCAATAAGTGATGGAAAACACATCATCACCGCAACACATGATTTACAAAGATAAGGCCAAACACTATTGTTTTGACAAGTTATGGAAACACAACATCAATTTCAGAGTTTAAAATGCAACTCAAAATAAGACCAGACATCATTGTTGCTGAATAAGTGATGGAAAACACATCATCACTTTTACATTTCAAAATGCAGCAAATTATTTACAAAAGCATGACCATGACAAGCTAACATATCTAGAAACCATTTTTCACTTATCAATGTGAATGGGTCGCCTCCTTGTGGCAATTTTTCTTGTCGAATAATTGTTTCACCTAGTTCATGCATCGACACTTTGTATTTAAGGCACTGCTCTGGATGGAGCCTCTAACAAGTGACTCTTTGATAGCCATTTATGTCGCAATGATTGCAATAGCTTTTCTTCCTCCAGATCTGTTTAACATGTTTCTTTACCTGCTGTTGAGAGGGTCTTTCACGCCTCACCCTTTTGTGTGCTGCCATCCTTTTCCAACACTTAGAAAATGTATGGTTATGTAATCCACAAAAGTTACATGTCTTTTGATTCCATGATTTACGTTCATCTTTAACAACATGATTATAATTGAAATGAACATTCGAATGTTGAGATTGGTTATACCTTTCCTTACCATTTTTGATGTCATTGTGGCGATGAGAGCTTGTCTTGGCTCTTTCCCTGCAATGGGCACTGCCATGGGATGATGGGGATGTGTTCCCATCATTCTCTTTCCTCGAAGATTTCAATGATGTCTCAGACGAATTTGACACCTTCGAGCATTCTCCTTTAGTGTATCTTGAGCCTGCAAATTGAGGTCTCTGCACAACCTCCAATGGTTGAGTTATGCCTTGGTTATTAACGCCAAGTTTTTCTTCTTCCTCGTGCCTCTTCCTGGTAAGGAGTCTCATGTTTGTCCCTGTAATTGGGATCTCCAAATCTCCAACAGAATTCATACTATGTGACGATGAAAATGAAAGAAAATCAACATCTTTTACCTCCTCTGTTGATTTGGAAAGAACTTTTAATGGCTTCTCGTCATCTGTTGTTGGTGATTCGCTAGTTGTCTCAGCGCATTCCCCAACTTCCTTTCTAACATATCCAAGTCTTGTCTGACGGGGTAATTCTTCTACTTTGATGGGGTTGACAATGCCTTGGCCATTAACGCCCAAGCCTTTCCCTTCATACCTCATTCTTTTCAATAGTTTGGAGCCAATTCATGTGGTGTGGTTTTCAAAAACAGTGAAATCATCATCAAAAAATATACATGAAGATGGAGAACTACTTTTTACCTCACATGGGTCATGCTACAGTTTTTCCAAGGCCTCGTCTTTAGCTTGTAGTTGTTGTAGAAAACTTTGTTTTTCCTATTTCTCTTCATGTAGACACATCTTCAATTCAATGTTATCTGTTTGAAGAATTTGGTTGTTTTGCTTCAGCTCTTCCAGGGCCTCTTCCGTGGCTTGCAACTGAAGCTGCAATCACTCCTTTTCCTTTGTCTCTTTCTGTAGAGTTTCGTACACTATTTCCACCCTTTTGGAAATTTTGAGCATGGTCCCGTACATCAATTTTTCATCCTCTATCACTGCATGTTCCATTATTCACGCTACAATTCACATCAGCGCAAAGACCACTCTGATACCACTTGATCCAGGTCTGGGTGTGATCAAGGAATCTTCCAAGACCTTTTACTTTTGTTATGTGTTAAATTTCATTTTTAAAAGAACATATGTGAATACATCTACATGTTGTAAGGAAGAGGAACATGTCAATCATCAACACATGAAAACATAAGTCGTTGATAACAGAGTTCGTCTAGGATGGACTACGTCTCCGGGCCCCGGTGTCAAGATGGCGTAAGCTGCTGCATTAAGTGTTGTCAATATTTATGATGTACATAGAGGTGATGTCGCTATCATACAATGAAAATGCCCTCACGTAGGAGTGGCTCCAAGAGATGTTTCACTATAGGAACTCTCAATTAAAAGACTCCTATCAGTATGACATACAACTCATGCATGATGAGCATCCCACCAACATGGCATAAAAGGGATCTTAGTGCAAACATGCATGATTATGACATGAGTATCCCATAAACATACAACAAAGGGATCTCAAAACACAACATGAAAAATCATGACAACAAGTACATCACACAGATGATTCCGCATCACATCAAGCAGGAATCATGAAAACGAGTAATAAACAAGATCCCACATCAAGCATCAAACAAGGATGTGTGCAGCACAATACATAGCAAAATAAGTACACGTACACACTTCATATACCTCACAACCAAGGGCCATCTGAAGAAAAGGATGTCAAGTTGTTGAGGTTGTTCAGACCATCAATCTCACGGCATCAATCGCATGGAAATGGCTGCTCGCACATGAATGTTGGCACTTGCATTCCACTTGGAAAAGTGGTTGAAGAATAGAATGAGGAAATGAAAAATCTGAATGAACCATCAGATTTGTGATGTCGAATAGTGCAAAATTGACTGTCCAATTTTTGAATTTTGAGAAATTGAGAATCCAGGGCTCAAGGAATCTTTTAGATTCCCTAAAGATTTTGCTCCATAGGTGGACTGGAAATCTACAACTCAAAAGGTGAATCTACCCTTGCCATTGCGATCCCTATGGAAAACCGTGAAAAACGAATATAAACTTGACTATATTCCAACATGGAGAAAAATTACCCCCTTAGGAAAATTTCAAGGATCATGGTTCCGCTCCTTATTTTTATAGCAGTCATGGTTCCACCTGCATACTGAAAAATGGCCAAAAAATGAAGAACTCTGATGGAGAAACAGACAACGACATTGCGTTCGTGGCGTCGAGAAGTGTTGAAACCATATAAAATTTGTCAAAATCTGACAAAGTGAAAATTCGGCCCTCCTGCAAAATTCTGCTTCGAACTTCGTGCACTGCCTCCTCTGCCTGGGTGCACTGACAAACTACATTTAAGAATAAAATCATCGGCGGATTTCTTAATGAAGCCATTTGCTGGATTGGTTGAGGATCCGTTTAATAGGGAGGAGGTCGGGCGGTCATACCTTGCCTCCTCCTTTTTACCTAACAAAAATTTATTTATAAAAATAAATTGGTTGGGTCGGGCCCGCTTTGGGTGGCCCACCCACCATACCCCTGCTGCCATGACCTACGCTTTCACTTTGGGCGTGGTTGGGTCTGTGCCCCAAGGACTAACCCACCACCCACTGTTCATTAAAAGGTCGTGGGTTGTTTTGCTTTGAGTGGAATGTGTTGGGTCCGCGCCCCGAGGGTTGGCCCACCTAACCATTTGATTTCAATAGTTCGTGGGATGTGGGGAGGGGTCGGGGGTCATGGCCCGCCCCTCTGTTAACAACTATTTTTTTATGTGGATTCGGTTGGGGTGGCGAGGTTTGTAGCCGCCACCTTTTTTTTATATTTTTTTTTTGTTATTTAAAACAAACCATGCATTTTTGGAAATTTGGTTTTGGACAGAAAGAGTCTTTTTAATGAGGCCACGATTTTGCCTGGAATCTTGACAGAGTTGGCCAGATTCCTTCTGCCATAAAATGTCAAAATTGTGGCCTCCTTAAGCCGCCCAGTTAACAAAAGTCAACCTAACTTTGACTGCTTCTAACTTTCGTAGACTTGGTTTGACGAACCGTTCACACCGCCGCAATTAGGACGACGAGATCTACGCTCTAGTCATGGTTCGAGCATAATCCAAACATTTTAATTTTTGAGCTTTCTTGAGTCCTCTTTGCCCTGTGTGTGTCTCTGGAGCCACCTAGATCACCCTTAGGGTGTATTTCCCCAATAATTTCTTAGTATTGAAGACTAATTTTCACCAATAAGTTCGACTTTGGGAAATCATTGGGATACATGTAAGTGTTGGTTGTTTAATCATTATTTTAATTGCTTTATGGTTATCTACATTCAACTAAGAACGACAATTGCATAGTATTGAAGACCAATTTTCTTAAAATATATATGTTCCACACAACGATTTAACTTCTAAAGTCTATGAAGGTGTACATACTCGAACCCCCTCTGGATTTGAACTTGTATCCTCCTAAGAGGGAACACATGCTATTAACAACTTATCCCACTCAAACAATACATTCCATTTATAACATGTTCTTTCTTTATTGGAATTAAATAATAAATTCTAATTTAGTAATTATCATTTGTTAAATAGTTATTTTTTCATGAAATACTTCACACACTATAATCAAATTAAAATCTAATAATATTCTTGAAAAAAAATGATATCACTTTGAGTTATAATCAAGTTAAAATTATATATATATATATATAATTTAAACATCAAATTATATTTTCATAATTTCAAATTCATAGGAGGTAGAGTATATACATGTTTATAGATTTTAACGATCAAATCACTAGGTGTAAAGGGATTCCTTATCTCACAAACAAGGGAATTTCATACACCAATATGATGTCTAGTTTGATTGTAACTTTAAAAATCACACACACACACACACACACATACATACTCTCACCTAAAACTATATTACCAACATAGATCCATGTTAACCTCAGATCTATCAAGTGTGGAGAGGGATCAAATCTCTTGAGGTGCAAAACTTTTTTAAAATGCAAAACTTGAAGAAATGTTTGCACCCAAAGGATTTTAAACTCGTTGAAAGGAATTACCCATTTATTTATTCTCAGCCAATAATAAATTGTTTTAACATCATAATATATATAATATATATTGTATATATATATATATATATTATAATTATATATATATATATATTATATATATATTTTTTTTCATTCATTTTATATAATATTTATGGTTGACATTGAAATATTTTACCCAACATATGAAATATTTTATCTATGAACCACATTGTCCACACTAAATGTTTTTTTTTTATTATGATTATATTTTTAAGTTCGCATACCTTTCTAATTGAGAAGTATGAAGCATATACTAATAATAGCCTCTCTCGCACACACCCACATTGAATATTTTTGTGTTATTAATATTTTAAAAATGTTATATGTCAACTCCATATTAACCATTAAACAAATTACAAATCTTTATCATACCTTGAATCATAAAACACTTACAATATAATAAGAAATTACACACACATGGAATAATTTTTTGTTATTAATATTTTAAAAAATATTATATGTTAATTCCATTTTGAACATTAAAGTAATTACAAATCTTTCCCATGCCTTAAATTATAAAGCACTTACCATGATATATATATATATATATATTATAATAGTTTTTCACCACTGTCATTTATTTTGATTCTTAATGTGGATTGAATGTGGCATCTATAAATTATTAATAACAAAATATTTAATGTAAGTATATAATTATCTATATATATATATATATATATATAGATAGATAATTTATAACTTACATTAATATTTGTTATTAATAATTTTAGATTGCCACATTCAATTCCACATTAAGAATCAAATAAATGACATGGTGAAAACAATATGTGGCGTTTTTTTTTTTTGATATAAAATTATATTACTTTTTTTTCCTTTGAAGAAATATCCACACAGATCCACCTAAAGGGATCACATCCCACCAGTTTATTAGCAAAGCCTAACCGTGAGGGCAAAAAGGAGAATTGACCCCATGACTTCCCATTAGTGAGATGTTTCAGTGACGGGAACTTGACAGATTGAGCTAACTTCAGGGCTATAAAATTATGTTACTTAATATAGAAATTCAAATATTTTATTTTTGTATACATAATGCTATATTTCACTTTAACACATAATGAATTGCACTTCTCTTTCATATTGGATTGTAAAATCAATATTATTTTTAAATGTCACATGTCAATCATACATAAAGCAATCATAAATTAAATTAGAAATTTTGCTTTCAATTACTTTCAATGTAAAATAAAAATGGAAATTGAAATATTTTATTTATAGTTGACATTGGTTTTTTTTGTTATTACTAATTTTTTATTTGTTTATGTAAATATTATATTATTATTTCTAAATATATTACACCACAAAAAATCTAATAAAGTAACTCTCATACATAATATAATATTATATATATAATAATATACTATATATATATATATATATATATATATATATACTTAAAACTATATCCATATAATTATAATATTTATGTCAATATGCATGTCTACTTTAGAATAGGGCTTCCACAATTTTAATTTAATTATCAATAATTTTTAGGTGGATGGTAGGAATTTAACCTCTCCATAAAATATTCTTAGTAGTATACACAAATCAAAGGTTGAGATTTGTCTCCAAAGTACTTATGCTATATTTTCCCTTTTAATTAAATTAATTAATTAAAAAATGTCATTTAAACAAGTTTAATATGAAATGAATTATGATTTTTTTGGTATATGATATTGATAAGCCATGGTATAGGCCCATGGTATTGTAACACAATCTATTTACATATTAAGAGTCTCCATGATAAAGTGGAGGTGAATCTCAATGTTTAAGAATCTTGTTACATATGTTTTTTTAAATGTATATATGTTTAACTTATTTTAATCCTTATTATTATTATTATTATTATTATTATTATTATTATATTTTAAAGAATGTTATTATTTCATTAATTTTTATGATTTTGAAATATATGATAAAGTGTGCATGTTTTGATAATTATATAGATTAATGACCTTTACCAACAATTAATGTAATCATAAATAAAAATGCATTTCCATACACTATTTAAAATTACATTTGCAACAATATTATTAAATAGAAACCACATTATTATTTAAAATAGAAACCATTTTACTATTTTCTTTTTAATAAAAGTGTAATTTTAGACATTATTTTTTCCTTATCATTATTATAAAAATTTATTGCATAATTGTTTCTAAAATTGCAATTTTCTGCTATGTAGATTATATTTTAATATATAGATAAATTTAATCTATTAAATCCCTGATGGATATGGATACACAAGGGATGAATGAGAGGGTGGGGAAGGAAGAGCGGAGGGGGCGTGCCCGCCACCCCACCGACTTTACAGGCTATTAAATAGGGGGTGGCGTCGCTTGCCACACCCATGCATGAAGCGTGCGACTGCATGTCAAATTCACTCATGGTTTACCATATTCTGGAGAGTTCTCTTCTTGTTCCAATGCAATAGAGTGGGATTTTGAATCCAGAGAATGGAATTTTCTTGATGATGGTAAGACTATCACATTCCTTGCAAAGTATATCATTCTTGAAAGGTGAGGTTGGGAAACCCACAAACTGGGAGCGGATTGGAAATTTCCAGAATGAGATAAGAAAACTGGAATTCATGGAAATTTTGTGCTTTTTTGTAGTTATATTGCCTTATTTTTGTGGAGGGAAAGAGAAAATAGAAAGCTTAAGGAGGTGAAGACAATTGATGCCCTTGTTAGGCTACAATTGGAGGTGAGGTGGTTTCTTTAGATGGTGAGTGAAGCATTTGCAAGACCATCTCAAATGGTGGCATCCCAACCTAGTCAGCATTAGTTTCCCTCGGTGAATATTACCACGGTGAATATTACCAGGTAGCATTTATATGCTCACTGCATGTGGTTAGTTTTGGGGATCATGTTTGTCTCTGGTCTGGTATGGGTTCTATGCTAGTTAATTAGTTGGGGAAGGTGACTGCTTGGTTTAATTTGATTCTGACAAACCTTTTATATTGGGACTTAGTTGTTCACATTGGTCTAGTTGTCCCGCAACTATACGGTTGGATTGCAGGCCATACTCTATCCAGACATGAGCTCTTATGCCCTCTTTCGTCCCTATTCGACTTGGTTATTTGTCTATGTCAGTGGATATTAATTCTATGCCATTCATAAATTACTAGGGGAGTAATCTCCATTAAGCCTATGACTATTCTATCTTCTTCCCAGGAGATATTATTTGTTTGGTATTCATGGTGCTGGTGGATTGGTTGTTTTCAGTATTGTGGTGATTCTTTATTTGCAGGGATTAAAATTCCTCCTCCACGCATGCATGGATGTCGTGGAGTTGGAGGTCATGTCTAGTAAAGTTGGTCCCAGTCTAAGATGCAAGCTCAGAAGGCAGCAACCACCTGCCACTTTGAAACCTCTCCAAGTACGAGGGAGGAAATTCATATGATAGGGAGACATGTTCGTCAAGGTTGATAGGATTTTTTAGATTTAGATTTAATATAATATGTTGCTCACTAGCTCCCTGACCCTGGCCACACCAGGGGAAGGAGGAACTGATACATTCATGCCATTATTGTCCATTGGTAGTTAAAAAAATTGTTAGGAAGAGTGCTAAACAAGAAGCACAAAGACATGAATGACATCATCTCCTTCTTGAATGACATTCAATGAAACCAGTGGAAAATGCAAGTAAGTTTAAGTTTGGACATGTTGGAAGCTCGAGTAGCTCACATAGGAAAATACATTCAGTGTGAGTTCAAGCCCGCAATGCCTCCTGAAATGAGTTCGTAAGGCCCGACCCTAGTGACATCGTTGGACTCATGATTTGGCTACCATGTTGTGGATTTTTGTTAGCAATTTACTTTCTGGTTTCAAGGTATTTTATGTCTAGTTGTTATTTTTAGTATTTTCTATAAACTTGGTACTATCATATACCAACTAGTAAATCCAGTTTCTAGTATGGCAGAGTAAGGTCGATATTTTAACAATGGATGTCAATGATGTAACTTGATTTTTGGAGGAAACACAATCAAATTACAAAAAAAATGTATTTTAAAAACATTAAGAAGAAAGATAAAATAGAAATATATTGTTTAACCTACGTACTTACTAATATTCTTCTATTTGAGAAAGTTCCAAATGCTTTCATCTAACCATGGGTCACTAATCTTCCCATAACCTTACCCTTTGTCCAACATCGTATTTATTCCATTGTATCTGTCAGGAGGTGTCAATGGATGAAATTCGTTGAATCTACGTGCATACATACATAAAGATAGTGATTTGGGACTCGAATGTCCATTGGATGATTTTTGTTGAGCTTAATTTCAACGTTGTGCGAAGTTGGGTCTACACACTTGAAAGGTTTGTAAAATATCTTTACCCTTCTTGAAAGACATGAATTTTAATGGGTCATAGTTAATAATTTCTTTTAAATAGTAATGATTGTTTTTTCACAAGTGGGAAAACCTATCATAACTTAGTTGTCAAACTAACATTGAGGAAAACCATCTATGGCTACTAACTACGAATGCAGGCTGCCTCATCATTGTTATTCAAGGAAAACCACACCACCTAGAATAACCCGTTGGTGGTCTATAAGGGGCCAGGCTTTCACTCCCGCCAGATGCCTCTGGGTCTTGGGCCATTAACCTGTTTCCTCGTGTCCAAGGAAGACGAGCACTTAGCCAAGAAGAAGCTTTAGGTCATACTCCAGGCCCATAATAGTAATGATTGTTATGTCTATAGGCATCTCTATTTTAGAATTTGTCTTCCACAATTTTAATTGAATTATTAGTAATTATTGGGTGGATGGTAGATAATTAAAGTCCATAGAATATGTTGAAATATTCATAGTCATATTCACAAATCAAGGGTTAAGATCAATATCTACGTTAATTATGGTCTTTCAATTAATTTATCTCAAATTAATTAATTAAATAAATTTTCATACCAACACATGCCATATTGGGCATGTGGTCTTCATAACCATGGTATTGTAAGAAGAGTTATTTACAAGTTAAGAATTTCCATGGTAAAGTGGGGGTGAGTCTCCATTGTTAAAAATATTGTTACATGTTTTTTAAAATGTATATATATGTTGAACTCATATATTAATTCTTTTTATAAATAATAATAATAATTGTTTAAAATCAAGTTACAATTTAGTTAACTTTTATGATTTTTTAAAATCTAGACAATGTGAGATGTATAATGAGAAAGTGCTTTTATGTTTATCATGGATTGATGTTTATCAACATTTACTAGTCATTCAATTTATATGGTTGCGCTAGTTAAACTACCAATTCAAATTTGTTCACAAACTCTCTTATGTTATATGTTGCAAAGTTTGCAAAAGTTTGTTGTTCTCTTCCCAATTATACTGGATTCAAACGACATTATATATTGCATAAGAAAATATAATCAATGTTCAAATTCAGAGGGGATAGAGTATGTACACTTGTGTAAACTTTAGTAGTGAAATTAATGCACAAAGGCGGATTCCTTGTCTCACAAACAGAGAGTCTCATACACCAATTTGGTGTATGACTTAGTTGTAACCTTAAAATTAGATTATGATTATTATGATTATGAATAATTGTTGTTATATTAATATTTACGTTAATATGTTGGGCAAAGCTGACAAGGTTTGTTAGCTTTTTCTTATTTTCTCTCCAACAAGAACTACAATCTCTTTCCAATCTCTCTCCCATCTCTCTATATTTATACACAACATAAGTAGCTACAATTAAACCAAAACCAAGTTAATCTATTTCATTAGTCAGATGAAAATAACAAAAAATAACGCCAATTATTAAAATGTATATAGGGGCCTTAGCATTAGGACTATACCCCGCTTATCAGGGGAAAAAGTTCAACACCCAATCAGCACCCCCAATTTTGTAGTTTTCAAGAATAAAGAGAGAACAAGTCAATAGAAAAATTTTGAATGCTTGGGATGAATTTTGAATGCATGGGATGTTAAACTTGGAGAGTAACTTGCAAAAAATGGAAAAGAATTTACAAAACAAATATATTCAATATAAACAAAGAATTCAAAATAATAGAAGAACTAAAGCAAATAAACACACACTGATAAGTTTTTCTTTCACTAGGAACAAGTCATTGTTCACCTTCTTATTTTCCCTCCAAACATAGAATATATAGAATGAACAAGCATAGAGATAATATAGATAATATGTCTGTAATATCAGGGATACAATTGTCTCTAAAACACTAGAATGCAAAATATAGATGTCTATACACATTTCATATTAAATGGAAACCACTAGTTACACAAATTATATAACTAACAATATCCTAAAAATCTCTTTCTTGTTTTAAAAACTTTTTAGAAGAAATTGTGTTAAGGTTGAATCTCCATCTTCACCCTACATTTACCAAGGTTGAATCTCCATCTCTCCCCTACATGAAGCACATTTCCTTCCATCCATTGTTTTGTTAAAGAATCTTCCATATTATCTTGAGTCGTAACCTTGAGTATAGTTACCTCACTAGACTCAACTACCTTTCTAAAATAGTATAATTTTACTTTGACATTCTTTTTCCATGGATGAAATTTGGGACTCTTTTCCAAAGAAATTACTCATTTATTGTCACAGAAAAAAGGGGACGGGTCCATGTTCAAGTCCAATATCTTTACATAATTGTTGTATCAAAAAGTTTCCTTGGAAGCCTCTGAAGTTGTGATGTACTTGCTTTAGTACTAGAATGCACAACCACTTGTTTCCTTTTACTCTTCCATTTCACAGCTCCTTCAAACAAAAAAAATATAATGCACCAATGGAATTTGCATCGTCCACATCACTTTCCCAGTGAGCATCAACAAACCCTTTTATTTGAATCTTCTTGCCTCCATATCCTTAATATTTGCCCCATAACACCCTCATAGGTACCAAAATATCCTCTTGATAGTTGTCCAATGATATCTCCCTCAATTTTCCTTGTATGTACTTACAATTCCCACTACATGTGAAATATTTGGTTAAGTGGAATTTACTTTGTCCACATCATCTATCCTGTTAGCATCACAAACACATGCATTCAAACATTCTTGCTTCCATCTTACTAGTAATTTCCCTATAAGCATATAAAGATCCTCTTGATTGCAGTCCAAAGATATCTTCTTGGATTTTTCATGTACCTACATACAACTCCCACTACATGTGTTATATTTTTCTACTGAGTATCAACGAACCCTTTTGTTTCAAGCTTCTTGCTTCCATCTCCTTGATAGTTTCCTCATAGATACGTAAAGATCTCTTAATAGTTGGCCAATGTTGTCTCCCTCGATTTTCGATGCACTGGATTACCATTCCCACTACATGTACAATATTTTGTCTAGTGGACTTTATATTATCCACATCACCTGTCTAGTTAGCATCAACAAACCCATGCATTCAAACATTCTATCTTTCATCTTCCTAGCATTTTCCCTATAAGTATATAAAGATCCTCTAGATAGCATTCCAAAGATATCTCCTTGAATTTTTCATGTACCTACTTACAACTCCCACTACATGTGCAATATTTTCCCAATGAGCATCAAAAACCCTTTTGTTCGAAGTTTATTTCTTCCATATCCTTGATAGTTGCATCATAGGCACCTAAACACCATCTTGATAGTTGTTCAATGATGTCTCCCTCGATTTTCCATGTACCGAAATACAATTCCCACTGCATGTGCAATATTTGGTCTCATGGAATTTATGTTGTCCACATCGTTTTTCCATTTAGCATCAACAAACCCATGCATTCAAACATTCTCTCTTCCATTTTCCTATCAGTTTCCCTATAAGTATCTAAAGATCCTCTTGAGAGTGATCCAAAGATCTCTTCATGGATTTGATATGCTCTTACTTACAATTCCCACTACATGTGCAATATTTGGTTTTATGCACACCATTGAATACATAAGTTTACCAACCACACTAACATATGGCACATTGGCAATCTCCTCTTCCTCTTGTTTTTTGTTAGGACTCGTGTTAGTTAACAAACACAGTCCCACTTGAGATGGAGCACAAGTTGGTTTACATTTATCCATCCTAAAGAACTCAAGTATGTTTTCCACATGCTTATTTTCCTTGACATATAATGATTTGTTTTGGTGGTCTCTCTTCACCTCAATTTCAAACAATAGTGCAACTAACCTAAGGTCATCACATCAACTATGGGGAAATTGGGAGATAGTCTTCTTGACTCATTGTCTATAATCATTGACCAAAATAATATCATCAACATATAACACCAAAATTATAGTGAAGATATTATCTTTTTGCTTGAATCAAAACATAAAGGTCCCCTTCACTTCTTGTGAACCCTTGTCCCACAACATATTGTCAAACCATTGGTAGCACTGTCTTGGGGACAATTTCAAGTAATGAAATGATCTCTTCAATTGGAAAACCATGTGTTTTCTCCCTTCTACCACAGATCCTTTCGGTTTCTTTACGAATTTTTTTCTTTAAATTCATGATGAAGAAAATTCGCCTTCATGTCTATTTGCTGCACTTCCAAATCATAAGGCGATGCTAATGCCTACAACAACCTCATATAGACGATATTGACCACTAAAGAGTTAGTTTCATCATGATCAACACCCTCTACTTGAGAGTATCCCTTCGCTACCAAACTAGCCTTATACCTCTCCACAAAACCATTTGTGTTATATTTTTGTCTGAACACCCATTTGCATCTAACCTCCTTCCTTTACACAAATCTTTTAAATGTCAAGTTTGGTTTTGCTCCAAGGACTTCATTTCTTTTTCCATTGCTTCATCTAGGGAGGGGCCTCATAATCAATGAGAGCCTCTTCAATACTTCTTGGCTCATCACCCAATGAATAAAAACAAAAATAACTAAAATTAGTTGGTTTATATATGTACTTGTCAAGCTACTTTCCCCCATGAATGTTCCTCCTCCAATTCTTCCCTTAGTTAGTATGATCATGTTTAGAATGCATATTTTCATTTGATCCTAATTGTACATTTTATTTAGGTTTCTTTCTACCTCCTTCCTCTAGAATACCACATCCAACCTCTCTAAGAGTTGTACAATTTGATCTTCAGCTTTAGATTGGAAATCCGGGATCTAGAGTCACTACATGTTGCACATTTTTTGGTGGTTGCAATTCTTCATGTTGATATTCATAATATTTCGCCTCCGTGGAGATTTCATTTTGACTACGGGTATGCCAAAGCTTAGACAAAATCCATAGTTTATAGGCCTTTCACTCCTCCAAAATATCTAATAAAGATGCACTTCACTAATTTATTGTCAAGTTTTTTCCTTGTCACCTTAGGTACATGTATGTATGCTTCACACCTGAAAGCCCTAAGATGGCTTCTATCCATGCCAAGCCTTTTTCGATGACTTGTCACCCAAGAATAAATTAGGTGACCTATTGGTCAAATAGTTTGATGTAGAAATCACTTTTCCCAAAAACCTTTTGCTCTTTAATTTCATGCTCCAAGCTTTCTCTATCAAGGTTCAATTAAATGAAAGTAAGTCATGTTCTAATTGTGGCTGATGTTGAACATTGGGTTTCCACTTTACATATCCATCATTATATTGGACTTTTACATTATTGCCTCCAACAATTCCATCATTGAAATTATCTTGAAAAATGAATTTTCCTCCATGTAATTCTTCATAATCCATGAATGATCAAGGTGGATATTGGTGGCCACCTGCCAAGTCCACTTGGGCCCACCATTGTTTCTTTCAGCTTTTTAGTTTCCTTAATTGTATCACAGCTTACTATTTTTAGTAGTTTTTCAAATCCTAAACTTCCAGAGCTGTTTTGAGGCCCTAAACAACGTATTTTTGGGAAAACTAGGAGCAACATGGGTCAATGGACTAACGTTGCTCTTCCCAAAGTTGTTGTTCTCAGATAGATATTTCTAACGAAATATTGTGCATGTCAAACGGAGATCGTATGCCAAAGTTACGACCCTAGAAAGTTGATGTACCAATTACCCAAACAGGGCCCACAGTTTGGTGTTTCATCTTCTAGGGTTAGGTTTTTGGATGTTTAGGGTTTTCCATTGTTTCTCAACAATAAATAAGCCTTCGAGCCTCATTGTAACACAGTTCAGAGGGATGTAGCCGCCACATCTCTTCTCAGAGATAAGTTACCATCACCCTAGCTGGTTTATTTCCATTGCTATTTGTAAGCATATTTCAGTATTTTACATTAATGAAACGAAGTATTATTTCCACTGCATCTCTGTGTTTATGGTTATCTCTGTAATTTGTTGTGTTCCTGTTTAAATCTGGATCATTAGTATCAAAGCAGTCTACTTTTTCTCTTTTTTTCTTTGCATGTCCCCAACGAGGTCGAGATATAAGGAGTTAGGGCTTGAACTGGTCGAACCTTTGCAAGACCAGCCTCGCAAATCCTGACAGCCTCCCATGGCAAATGAAAAGAAAGATGAGGGGGAAGGGGATCTTATCAAAATCTTGCTCAAAGAAGCCCTCGAGCGACAAAGGAACGCAATGATGGACAACTTTTCCCAGATCCTTTAGTGGCTACCCAGGGGTGACGCATCGGTTTCCAACAGGTACTCTGGAAACGCCACACTGTTTAAGGTACAAGTTAATTTTGAAATCGCCATATTCGAGGGTCAAATAGACACAGATGCCATTGATAAATGGTTAAATCTGCTAGAGGGTTATTTTTCTCTTCATGATTTTTCCAGTCGGGAAAATATTATTTTCGCTCTTCTCAAAGCAGCCCCCCACGTCAAGGACTGGTGGGAAACCTACTGCAAGCATAAGGATGAAAGTACAGGCTCACTATTTTCAGTTGCACCCACTTGGGAGTCATTCCGGGATGCCATCAAGGAGAAGTACTACCCTGTCGGAAGCTATGAGGATCAATACATAAAGTGGACCATGCTGCTGCAGGGAAGGGACCAAGACATGCCAAAGTTTACCAATATTTTCCATACCCTTCGCACAAAGTTAGGTATCAAGGATTCAGAGCAACATTTAATACTCAAATACCGCAGCTACCTGCACAAGTACATCCAGGAAGAAATAGAATTCCTGAACATCTCCTCGCTCAGCACGGCATACCGATATGCCATCAAGGTCGAGAAAAATTTTAAATAGAAGAAGCGATACTTTGGATCTGCAAATCTGAAGCAAGGGAAAGGTGCCCTCAAACCGCAGAACAAAGGAAAAAGCCAAGGTGAGGTGGCCCAAGATAACCTGCCAAAGCTGCAAGCAAAGAACAACACCATGAAGCCAAAAAAGGACACAGGAAAGTGGTGTGAGTTCCATAAGAGCTCCACTCACAACACAAGTGAGTGTCGGGCCAAGCAGTCATTGGTGGCTAAGCTAAAGGTTTCAAAATCAGAGGCATGTTTCAACTTTGAGTTAGAACCCGACAAGGGGAATGACAAAGGGAAGCAAAATATTGATGCGGAGCCCAACGCCACCATTGTCACCACGAAGATCCAGAAGGAGGAACCCGAAGATCCAAAGGAGGAGGAGCGTCTCTTCCACTCCCAAATGTGGGTTAAAGGCTACTCGCTATAGTTCATTGTCAACAGCGGGAGCCAAAAGAACCTCATTTCGGCAGAGGTCGTGAAGCGGCTGGGCTTACCGACCACAGCAGATCCACAATCGTACACCATCGAGTGGCTTCACCAAGGATGGGATCTTCGTGTGAGCTAGCAGTGTCGCCTTCCATACAAAATCAAGCCTTTCACGGATGAGGTATTGTGTGACATTGCTCCCCTTGAAGTTTGTGATGTATTATTAGGGTAGCCATACTTGTGGAAGTGACATGCTATGTATGAATCAAGGCCCCGTGCTGTTATTGTTACTTTAGGAAATAAGTTGTACAGGATACCAGAGGCAGAACCGCCTACTGCCATCTCTTTGATTACTGCAAAACAATGCAGTAAGCTCGTTTCCAAAATCGGGAAATTTATTTTTCTGATGATACGCCCTCAAGGAAAGAAGAAGACGGTGGCCACGACCTTCAAACAGGCCCCCTCCACATGACAACTACAGATGGACAAGGTCGTGGAGGAGTACGAGGACATCTTCACCTCCCCCGCAGCGGTTCCTCTGCACTGTCAGGTCAAGCACTCCATCGATCTGGTCCCCCGTGCACCGCTTCCCAATGGACCAATCTATCGACACTCCATTCTAGAGAATGATGAAATCAAGAGGCAGATTCAGGAGCTGTTGCAGAAAGGTCACATCCGTCCAAGTTCATCACCCTGTGGGAGCCTAATCGTGTTGGTACAGAAGAAGGATGGGACTTGGAGACTTTGTATTGACTATCGGGTGTTGAACAAGATCATTGTTCGTAATAGGTACCTGATCCCACAGATTGATGACCTTTTGGACCAAATGAAGGGGGGGAAATATTTCAGCAAGATCGATTTGAAGTCGGGATATCACCAGGTACCAATCGAACCCTCCGATGTGTGGAAGACTACCTTCGAAGCTAAGGAGGGCCTTTTCGAATGGTTGGTTATGCCTTTCGGATTGACAAATGCTCTTGCAACCTCCATGAGGCTAATGGATGACATCTTGTGTCCATTCAGCAACTCATTTGTAGTGGTATAATTGGATGACATCCTAATCTTCAGCTAGAGTTGGGAAGAGTACCTCCACCACATCCGACAGGTTCTCCAAACAATGCGGCAACACAAGTTATGTGCTAGTTTAGAGAAATTCACTTTTGGGATGACCCAGGTTCAGTATCTGGGATACATTATTAATGAACAGGGGGTGCATGTGGATCCAGCCAAGATCCAAGTCATTCAAGATTAGCCATCTCCAACCACTCTGACAGAGCTCCACAACTTTCTAGATCTTGCCAACTTCTACTGCAGGTTCATGTTGGGATTTTCTCATATCACTTGATCCTTGAGTCAAGTCATCAAAGGAGGAGCGAAAGAAAAAAAAATTTGGTATGAATCTCAATAGAAGGCATTCACAGAGTTGAAATATCACCTCTACATGGCACCAGTGCTTGCATTACCAGACTTGCAACAACCATTTGAGGTTGAGACAGATGCCTCTAACTATGCTATTGGGGTAGTCCTCACTCAACACGGGAATCCAGTGGCATATCACAGTGAGACACTTCCAAACACAGTCCAGAAGTATCCCACTTATGACAAAGAGATGTATTCCATTGTGTAGGCCTGCCGACAATGGAAGCATTACATTTTGGGGAAGGAAACGGTCATCCACACAGACCATCGACTCCTATAGTTCATGCAGACCCAAGAGAAATTGTAGAATGTTCGCCATCAAAAGTGGTCCACGTACCTGCAATAGTTCCATTTGAATATCAAGTATAAGAAGGGCAGCACCAATAATGTTGCAGATTGCCTCAGTCGACCACCGATCATGGCGTTAACCACTATGCTCAACTCTTGTGGGCACGAGACTTCTAATTGGCCACTTCTCTACAAAAGCGACCCAGATTTCAGCCACACATACCAGACACTCTTGGAGGGTCATCATGTTCCAGATTTTCACCTCCAGGATGCCCTGTTATTCCACCTAGGTCACCTTTGTGTTCCTTCAAGGGAGCGTGCCAAGATGATTTAGGAAGCACACTACAGTCAGGCTGCTGGACATTTTGGGGTCAAGAAAATGGTGGCAGTACTGTAGAAGTATTTCTATTGGTCGAATCTTCGACAGGATGTTGGGAAGCACATCAGATCATGCATTGTCTGCGCCATTGCCACACCAACCATCAAGAAGCAAGGCCTCTATACCCCGCTGCCTACCCTAGTCGATCTTGGGAATCCATCTCCATGGATTACATGTCAGGCCTTCCTTCCACTAAGCATGGAAACAACTGTGTTTTTGTGGTCATCGACAAGTTCTCGAAGATGTCCATTATGGTTGCCTGCAAGAAGAATATCACAGCAGAAGCTAATGCTAAACTCTTCTTTGAATGAGTGTGTGTACACTTTGGGATCCCACAGTTTATCATCTCAGATCGGGACAGCAAGTTCCTTAGTAAATTTTGGTCCAGTCTCTGGTCGATGTTCGACACCAAAATCACTAAGTCCACAGCCTTCCATTCTCAAACTGATGGCTAGATAGAGGTTGTCAACAGGATGATTGTACACATTCTACACATGTACAACTCAAAGAATCCATGCACATAGGACCAGAGCCTCCCCTATGTTCAACATAGCTACAACCGGGCTCTCCACAACTCGATTGGCCACATCTCTTTTTAGGTGGGCTTGGGATTCTAGCCACTATGTCCCATTGATGTGGTCATGCCGTTTGCAGCTACTCATGCAGATTCGGCTCATGTCTAGTCCAAAACAGATAAGGAAAATAGCTTCATTGAGCACATCCAACATATTTACCAGCAGGTCCATGAGATTCTGGAGAAATCAAATTCCAAGTACAAGCAGCAACATGATCAACATCGGGTGCCAGACAAGTTTCAGGTGGGCGACAAAGTCTGGTTGCATTTGCAAAAGGAACGCCTTACCGGAGCTTATCAGAAACTCATACCACTCCAATATGGTCCTTACACCTTTACCAAGGTTGTGGGAGACAATGCGTTTGAGCTCAGCATTCCCCCATTCCTTGGCCTGCACCCAGCGTTCATTGTGGACCGCCTTTGGCCATACTTTCCACCATTACTAAACACATCTGACATTGTAGAACAACTCACACCCACAGAGTTAAATCCAGATTGCATGGAGCAAGTTGCAACTGATCGGATCATGGAAACATAGACCAAGCACACTCTCCAGCAGAATATCTAATTGTATCGAGTTGTCAAAGCAGGCCAACTCCTTCACTAGGGCAAGTGGCTCACCAAGGACCAAGTTCAGCAAAGGTTTCCTCATCTCATGGAGGAACTCAACGCAATGGGGAACATTGCTTCCCAAAGGGGGGAGGAATGATCCAAGTGGATATTGGTGGCCACCTACCAAGTCCACTTGGACCCCCACCATTGTTTCTTTCAGCTTTTCAGTTTCCTTAATTGTAGCACAATTTACTATTTTTAGCAGTGTTTTCGGGTCCTAAACTTATGGAGCCGTTTTGAGCCCCTAAACGACATTTTTTGGGAAAACTGGGAGTAACATAGGTCCATGGACTGATGTTTCTCTTCTCAAATTTGTAGTTCTCGAATAGATCTTTCTAATGAGATATTGTGTGCATTAAACAGAGATCGTATGCCAAAGTTATGACCCCAGGAAGTTGATGTACCAATTTACCCAAACGGGACCCACAGTTTGGCGTTTCATCTTCTAGGGTTAGGTTTTTGGATGTTTAGGGTTTTCCATTGTTTCTCAACAATAAATAGGCCTTCGAGCCTCATTGTAACATAGTTCAGAGGCATGTAGCCGCCACATCTCTTCTCAGAAATAAGCTACCATCGCCCTAGCTGGTTTATTTCCATTGTTGTTTGTAAGCATGTTTCAGTACTTTACATTAATGAAATGAAGTATTTTTTCCGTTGCATCTCTGTGTTTATGGTTATCTCTGTAATTTGTTGCGTTCCTATTTAAATCTGGATCAATGAACCACTCCATGTAAGGATTTATCTGGAATGAAGTTCACAAATAAATCAACGATGCCTCATCATTGGAAATGGTTAACAAACATTCCAAAGAGAGATAAATGTTTCCCTCACAATTATATGATCAAGCAACCTTATTTGCTTCTCTCCTTTAAGGAATCAACCTTTGCATTCACTCTTCTTATGCCCTTTTTGATGGAACTACTAGAAAATAAACTCTTGATGCTCCCTGCATTTACTAGCATATCTTCCTCTACATCTAGATTTCCTCCTATTAGATCTTCCAGCATTTCACTTCTTAGAGCTATCCCTAGTCATCAAAGCCTCTAAAATTTATTTTCCTGGTCTCCTCCTACAACAACTAACCCACAATATCATCCAATTTGAGATTATATACCTTTGTAGCTTTGTTGATGGAAACTATCAAATTCTCCCAACAATCTAAAATACCATTGTTCATTGTTATTTACTTCATCAGTGATAGCCTTGCAATAATTAAGGCAGGCATTGAAGACATTGAATTGATCTCTAACCTATTATTATCCTTACTATTCTTCATTCTCAAAGAATACAACTTCTTGAACAAGAATCCAAAATTCATGAGGCATTTAGCCTTGTACAATACACCAAGCTTACCCAAAACCTCTTTGCTATAGTTTCCATTCACACATGCATTAACATAGAATTAGATATATTAAGACCAAACATGGAAGTGATCTTATCATTTATCTTGTCCCAATCCTCCTGCTTCATAGTGTCGAACTTCTTCTCCTTCATCATGACTTCCTTTAACTCTCTTTGCATAAGTAGCTATTCCATATTCAACTTCCACATATTGAATTTATGTCCATTGGATTTCTCAATCTCTAAATGTCTAGATGCCATTTATTCTACTACAAATATCTTCCCAGCCTCTCACTAAAGCTGACTACATTAGAAAAATCATCACTACAGCAAAGCAATGTTGTATGTTTTGAGCTCCTTAACTTGGACAATTAGATATATGTAACTTTCCAATTAAGACTTCGGTAAAAATTAGATCTAATATATCTAGAAATTTATCATGATATATATTAACTCTAGATATATATGGAGGGAAGAACAAAGACATAGGGTGATAAAGGTGGAGAGATAGGGGGAGTGACAAGGGAGAGGAGGAGATATAATGAAGGAGAGGGAAGAGGAGGAATGAAGAGAGAGAGAGAGAGGAGCGAGAGAGGGAGAAAAGGGTAAGAGAGAGATAGGGGGAGACAAAAAGATGAAGGGGGGAGAGAGATAGTGACAAGGTTGGAGGGTACAGAGAGAGGGAGAATGTGATAAGGTCGGAGGGCAAAGAGAGAGGGAGGTAGGAGAGAAAGGGAAAGAGGGGAAGGACCAGAGAGAGGACTTGAGAGAGAGGAGGAGAGAGGGAGGGAAAGAGAGATTGAGTTGGAGGTGGAGAGAGGGAGAGAAGAAGAAAGACATAGAGAGAGAAAAGTGGAGAGAGAGAAAGAGGGAGTAACAAGAGAGAGTGTGTATATTTTTGGGTGAGATAGAGAGACAAAGAAGGAGAGATGGAAGGAAAGGGGGAGAGAAAAAGAAAGGAGAGAGGGAGGGAGATAGTGACAGACTTGGAGGGTGAAGAGAGGGGGGAGATAGAGTGCGGTGGGAGAGA
Organism: Pinus taeda; assembly: GCA_000404065.3. Lineage (NCBI taxonomy): Eukaryota > Viridiplantae > Streptophyta > Pinopsida > Pinales > Pinaceae > Pinus > Pinus taeda. The sequence goes on from APFE030657947.1 coordinate 75,511, forward strand.
AAGGGACAAAGAAGAAGGAAGAGAGAAAGGACACGAGAGAGAGGGGGGAGAGAGAGAGAGAGGGAGCTGGAGGGGGAGAGAGAGGTAGGTAAGAAGAAAGACATAGAGAGAGAAAGGCAGAGAGAGAGAGACAGAGAGGAAGAGAGGAGAGAAGGAGGGAAGATAAATAGAAGGGGGAGAGAGGGAGAGGGAGAGATAAATAGATATGGAGAAAGAACATGTATGCTTTGGAGGTGATATAGAGAGACAAAGGAGAGGTAGAGGGAGATAAAGATATAGATAGGAGGTGAAGAGAGGGAAGAAGAGAGAGATAGAGAGAGGGAGGGAGGGAGAGATAGATACATATGGAGAGAGAGAGAGCATGTGTTTGGGGGGTGAGATAGAGAGACAAAGAAGGAGAGATGAAGGGAGATATAGATATAGATGTTGGAGGGAGAGAGGGAAGAATATTTATTGCATAATGTTGAAAATAATACTGAGACGGGGGGGTGAATCAGTATTAGCAAATCAGATACCTTTTCATTTTCATACTTAGATACATATACGCTACTTTAGTTAAGGATACCCGCGTATATACGCAACTGTGCTTAAAGCAAGTAGCGTATATCCAATAAACTTATGATTCAGTTAGTTGATATTCAATGTGTACCGCAGAAAATTATTAACCATATTAACCGTAAACAGGTGCAGTAAAACAGAACTGAACATCACACATAAGGAGCACACATGAACACCATGATATAAGGTGGAAACCCAATGTGGGTGAAAACCACCTGCTGCAATTTGTTTCTATCATCTTTTAATAAGAAACTTCTTTTACAATGTACTGGTGTAGTCATTTACCAACATGCAGGCTACAACCCTCTCTCGTTCTCCAGCTTCTCCTGGAAGGGAGCTACAACCCCCTTAGCTCTTGTACTAGCTAGTACTAGTATGTATGTGTTGGTCTACAGAAGGCTACAACCTTCTCTTCTAGGGACCACGTTTCATAAATTTTCAGACTGGATCCATAAATACACAACAATCATCACTGCAATACAATCATCAATTATACCTGCATCATCAATCTCTGAATCACCCAATACTTAATCACTGAAACCCTGTCAACAACCACAGTTACCAAAACACATACCAGAGCCCAGAACTCTGCCACAACCACTAGAATCAACAACAACCAGAAACATCAAATCTCATAATGCATACGCTACTTGACTGTGTCAAACACGCGTGTATACGCGCCTTTACCAAAGCGAACCCACGTATAGATCTATAGATAATTACTTAAACCTTCGTTGTCATCAACTTGATTCAGATCAAGCCAAGCATCACAAACCCATAACAATCACGCTCGAACTTCACCCTTCAACAAACATTCATTGCACACCCCCTTGGCCTAATGATCTTCTCTTATATAGGTTTAGGCTTTTCTCAATACCATGGTCCAAAACCACGTCGAACCAATACCTTGGACCCAATACCTGGTGTCGTCACTTCGGACCAAATACCACGGACCAAAACCATGGTTTCCAACATGTACACGCCTTTACCTCTATGAACCTGCGTGTGTACGTGTACGCGCCTTCTGTTCCGCTAACCCGCATGTATACACGCTTCCATCAAGGTTAACATGCGTATATCTCGTACGCGCCTTCTGTTCCGCTAACCCGCCTGTATACGCGCTTTCATCAAGGTTAACATGCGTATATCTCTTTCTTGTCCTCTGATTGAGTTTCCACCAAAAACAACACTTGTATCATACTCCTGAGTGAGTTGCCATCAAGAACAACACCTGTACCATAATGCCAACACATAAGACACATTTATTTCAGTGTAGATGATGATTTATAATCCTATTTGATTACTTGCACTAGATGCATTGGTTTCAGTGTAGATGTTGATTTGTATTTATATTTGATTGTTTGCACTAGATGCATTGATGTCAGTGTAGATGTTTATTTCTAATCCTATTTGATTTCTTACTATAGATGCATTGATTTCAATGTATATGGTGATTTCTAATCCTATTTGATTGATTGCACTAGATGCATTAATTTCAGTGTAGATGTTGATTTCTAACTATATTTGATTGCTTGCAGTAGATGCATTGATTTCAATGTAGATGTTGATTTCTAATCTTATTTGATTGCTTGCATTAGACACATTAATTTCAGTGTAGATGTTTTTTTCTAATCCTATTAAATTGCTCACATTAGATGGATTGGATGTTGTTAATCTTGAGACTGTAAATTATTAAAATTATTTTTCAAGATTTAATGGAGGGGGGGAAAGGGAAGAATATTTCTTGCACTAAATGCATTGATTTTAGTGTAGATTATGTTTATTTAGAATTCTATTCAATTGCTTGCATTAGATGCATTGATTTCAGTATAGATGTTGATTTCTAATCCTATTTGATTGCTTGCTCTAGATGCATCGATTTTAGTGTAAATGTTGATTTCTAATCCTATTTGATTCCTTGCACTAGATACATTTATTTCAATGTAGATTTGGATTTCTAATCATATTTGATTGCTTTCACTAGACGCATTGCTTTCAGTGTAGATGTTGATTTCTAATTTCATTTGATTGATTACATTAGATGCATTGATTTCGGTGTAGATATTATTTTCTAATCTTATTTGATTGCTCAAATTAGATGCATTAGATGTTGTTACTCTTGACATTGTACATTATTAAGAAAAAATGTTTTCAAGGTATATTTAGTAAATACCTAAAATGACACTATTAAGAATTAATTAGTTGTCAAAAATTGCAATACCTAGAATTAAAAGGAAATAGATGTGCATAATCAATCCTACTACAAAGTGCAAATTAATCCTTGACAAGATCATCTTCTTTCTACATCACCAACTAATTACTAATATACAATTACATATATTCAAAATTACTAATAGATAATTGCATAGAATAATGTATTCATAATATTTAGAAGAGGAAAATATATTTATAAACATTTAAAACAAATCAAAATATTCTTGAAGGAGATGTGATAATTGTTTGGAGTAACAAATAATGTAAAGATTTTATAATTCTAGCCACACATTAAAAAAAAATAAAAAATAAAATACATTATAAAAAATCATCAAAATATTCTTCAAGGAAATAAATTATTTCAAACATTAGCAAAAGAAAAAAATATTTCAAGAGTAATTTTGATGCAATAAATTATTAAAACTACTCTTCAAAATATATTTAGTAATACTTGGAGGGACACAATTGAGAATTAATTAGTTATCAAATGTTGTGATACTTAAAATTAAATGAAATAGATGTAAACACAGATGTAAAAAGCATTCAAGGCAATCAACACAAACTAAATTAAAGAAGAGGATGATATGGTCATGCCAAACAAAAAAAACATAATGTGAATTTTGATGTTAATCTCAAACATGTACATAATAATGATAATCTAAAAATGTGACATTGTTGCTCTTAACTGGTACCAGCTTAGATCAATCTAACACTAGATTTATCATGCACTGAAAAAGATCAAATCTCTCCAGGTGCAAACCTTTCCTCAAATTCTACACCCAAAACAAAAAAATTGCACTTTAAAAAATTTGACCCCTTTCAACTCATAATAAATCCAATATTAAAAAATTTGAATTAATATTATAAAAAAATATACAATATAAAACATCTCAACGCCTAATAAATCCAATATTAAATAAATTAGAACTAATATTATAAAAAAAATATACAAACATAAAACCAATACAGTACTTAAAATCAAGAATACAATTGGGAAATAGCTATGCTCCTAATACACAATAATACAATCTGGAGATTTCTTTGCACGGCCCATACAACAAAAAAACCTTTATCTATGTACATCTGGGCCACTTATGTAGATTATTAAAGTCAAGAATACAACTGGGAAATAGCTATGCTCCTAATACACAATAATACAATCTGGAGATTTCTTTGCACGGCCCATACAACAAAAAAACCTTTATCTATGTACATCTGGGCCACTTATGTAGATTATTAAAGTCAAGAATACAATTGGGAAATAGCTACGCTCCTCATACACAATAATACAATCTGGAGATTTCTTTGCACGGCCCATACAACAAAAAGAAACCTTTATCTATGTACATCTGGGCCACTTATGTAGATTATTAAAGTCAAGAATACAATTGGGAAATAGCCATGCTCCTAATACACAATAATACAATCCGGAGATTTCTTTGCACGGGCCATACAACAAAAAAAACCTTTATCTATGTACATCTGGGCCACTTGTGTAGATTACTGCATTTATTTCAGGCTAATTATGAACAGTCTTCCCTTTCTAATGGTATCATCACCTCACTGTTACAGCGTATGGCAAATTTAATCAGCCGAACAGAATTTTATTGTCATTTTTATTTTTATATGTTTAATTTCAGAAATAAATATCAAGATTTATCTCTTTTATATATATGTATATATATATATATGCTTGACACTTAGTTTGACATATTTGTGGGTCAAATATATGTTAAATATTTCTATTGTTTTTTAAATGCATTAAGTTATATTGGAATTCACTTAATTATTTTTATTGAAATCAATGGCAACTTCAGATTTAATTATTGAGGAAAATATTAAATGCCGTTGGAAAAAGATTCAAATTTCTTTACTGGTTAAGTTAAGAGATAAGTTTTGTTGAAGGAAAGAAATGAGTTGTTTTTAATGGGATTTTTTAGAATTTCGAGATCTTGATTTGTGTTATTTAAATTGGTTTTTAACTGTATATATGGATTCAATTGTTTGAAAACCCCATTTGTGTTATTTAAATTGGCTTTTAACTGTATATATGGATTCAACTATTTGAAAACCCCAAGGTACTTCGATTGTGGGGGGTTACCCATCAAATTTATGATTTCAATAAATTCCTGTCGAATTTTAGAAAAATTAGACGGGAAAAACCCACCAGAAAAACTTTTAAAAAATCTCACTAAAGACAACTGGGAAAAGAATTAACCATGCAATGTATTAGAATTAGCATTTGGTATCCATGGATTATCGGGGAGAGGGACAAACGGATTGCTTGGATTCTCATCGACTGAGCCTTCCGTGGCGGTTACCCCGAACATGTCGACATCTCTTGGCATGGTATAAGGATCTCACAACGCCTGGACTTCTGGGGCATACCCTTTCGTTGTGCTGCATGCCACAAGACGGGTCACCTCATCGAGGCCTGCCCCCGACGGGACGCCCATCGCCGTCGTTTCCCCCATCATCGCATCACATCCCGTCGCCATCCGCCTGCTGACCCGTTTCCTTCTTCTCCCCCGTTCTCTGGGATCCCAGACCCCTATTGGTCTCCCATCATCCCCCCCCCTCACGCTCCCATCCCCGAACCTATCAATGATCTCCCCATTCGCTCCCCCTCTCCTATCCCGATTGGAGATTTCAGTATTGGCTCCCTCCCCATTTTTATATCATCTTCTTCCCCCCCCCCGAGCCACTTGCTCTCTGTCCAACAAAGGGAAGGAACCCATGCTGGCTTCCACCCCTGTCAATTCCCCCTCATCAACGCCGGTTAACAATTTTGACAGCGACGTTGATCTCCTACTTCACCGCCGATCCGTGGAGCTAGAGCCTCTTACCATCCACAGGCCGCCTCATCCAAATTCTCCCACTATCAGTCCGGCTTTGGGGCTCAATATTACTGTTCGTAAGACTGCCAGAGGCGGCTCTCGTCATTTTCGGGGGCGATCCAATCCCCCCTCACTGGGCGACCAATCATATTCTCTAATTGATGTACCGATTTTTGACATGTCATCTTCTCTCTCTCAGCCCCTTAGAGCAGATTTGGCTGATGCATCCAAATCTTGATGGATATTATCTCCATGAATATTCGCGGGCTTGGCGCTGGCCCCAAATTCCTTGCGCTCAAGAATATCATTTCTTCTGCCCGGCCTAAAATCATTCTTATTCAGGAATCAATGCACGACAGGTCCACCTCAATCAAATATTTCCGGAAGATGCTTCCCTCCTGGTACATCGTGGCTCTAGATGCATGTGGTCTCTCGGGCGGCCTTGTCGCTATGTGGAATCCCCTTTGGATCCGCGCATCTGCCTATAAATGCTTCGCGGGCATTTTACTATCTGCCACCTTCCGTGGTCAACAGCTCCCCGTTCATATCCTCAACATCTACGCCCCCTACATGCACAGACAACCATTTTGGGACAGATTTTTTTCCTCGGATCTCTGCCAGATTCGTCATATGATGCTTGTAGGCGACATGAACTTCACACTATGCCCTGATGAAGTGTGGGGTGCTGGCAGGAAAAAGGACCCGTTATCCGACTTCCTCAGATCTCAGCTGCTTCATTGGAATTTTATCGACATCGAACCCTTTGTTCAGACCCACACTTGGCAGAACGGCCGATTGGAAAATGCATATATTGCAAAGCGCATAGATCGTGTTATAATTCAGGAAGAGATTATCGAGGTTATGGGAATGCCTTCATTCTCCATTGGTCTTGACTCCATCTCAGACCATCGACCGATCTTCATACAGTGGCGGCAGAAGCTCCCCCGACAGCACTATCCATTCAAGTTCAATCATACCTTCATAAAAGACCCCGTCTTCAATCAAATTGTTATGGACGCTTGGAATGATTCGAATCAGGGATTCCATGGGCCCTCATTTCGTGAACGTTTGGCATACGTTCGATCCCTCGTCATGATTTGGCAGCGAGAGAAGCGTTTGCGGGATCGATCTGCCCTCTCGTGCATCCAATCAGAGTTGGACCTCATCCAATCATCCCGCGATCCCCACTCATTATCTTTCCATACCAAATGTAAGATTGCTGAACTTATGCGCCAAAAGAACCGCATCTTAGATATGGAGGAGTCATCTTGGCGTCTAAAGAGTCGGGCCTTATGGCTTGCTCTGGGGGACCGAAATACCAAATTTTTCCACAGACATGCCAATCTCAGACGTGAGATCAATACAATCTGGAAAATTCAAGATGGTTCAGGCGGCCATTTTTTCTCTCAAAGTGACATCACAAATGCTGCTCTCTCTCATTTTAAAAAGCAATACAGCCGTGGTGAGGGCTGTGCTATTCATGATATCCTCTGGGGCATAGAATTATTTCCCTCCATGTTTGATGCATCCTCTAACGATGCCATATTCCAGCCGGTCTCAGAGGAAGAATTACTTGGCATTCTCAAGGCATTCAACAAGGATAAATGCCCTGGTCCCGACGGATGGACCGTCGAATTTTTCCTTCATTTTTTTGATCTTATTAAACAGGATCTTATACTCATGATTGAAGACTCTCGCATCAAAGGTTACATTCATCCACATGTAACATCTACCTTAATTGCTCTCATCCCAAAGAAGAAAGATGCAGACTCCTTCTATGATTTTCGCCCGATATCTCTCTGCAACATTTCATACAAAATCATATCAAAGATAATCGCAGAGTGCATCAAGGGCATTCTTGCCTCATCTCTTTCTAAGGATCAACACGCTTTTCTAAAGGGTCGAAATATTTTGGATGCAGTAGCTTCTACTCAAGAATGTATATATTCGATGTTCTCCAAGAACATCTCAGGGGCTGTTCTTAAAATCGATCTGCAAAAGGCATACGATTGCCTGGACTGGGGTTTCATACGCTGCCTTTTGGCTCAAATTGGCCTTCGTCCTGAAATGATTGGTTGGATAATGGCATGTATAGAGGGCGTGAAATATGCTATAAATATCAATGGGACTCCTTCCCCATATTTTTATGCTGAACGTGGTCTCCGCCAGGGATGCCCACTGGCTCCTATTATCTTTATATTGGCTATGAATACACTAAGTCTGCACATAAACAAGGCTGTGGCGGAACAACGTTGTATTCCCATTGGGATCGGGCGAAATCTCTCACTGTCCCACAATCTTTTTGTGGACGACATCCTCCTTTGCGCCATGTTACACCGCCCCTCATGGGATTGTATATTTGAAATACTTCATAATTTCCAAAAGGCAACTGGTCTCTCAATTAACACTCAAAAATCCACACTGTATTTCCAAGGAGTTCTCACGGATCTGATTCGGATTATTGCTGACATGTTTGGAATTAGAGCACAATCTTTACAGAATGGCATCACCTACTTGGGCTTCCGACTCAAAACTCACAAATACTCATCCGCAGATTGGGAATGGCTCATTGCTCGCTATTTCAAAAAAATATCGCAATGGGAGTATCGTGCTCTATCTCTGGCGGGCCGTGTGACTTTATCCAAGGCGGTACTCACTCACTTATCAGTTTATTGGGCACATTTATTTAATCTTCCAAACAGCATTATCCAGCGCATTAACCGGACCACGGCTTCATTCATATGGGGCGGCTCTTCTGTTCAACAAAAATTTCACTTAGCAGGTCTGAAACACATTTCTTTACCCAAGCAGCAAGGAGGTTGGGGGATCATGGATTTACGAATATTTGGCAGAGCGCTCATTTGTCGATCTTTATGGCGGGGCGTTTTTGGATCCTCCCCCTGGAGCAGCATCATTCAACTCAGATATATGAAGGGTCGGTCCATTGCATATTGGCTCAGAAGAGGTTCCATCGGACCGCGGCATGGCTCCCCCATATGGAACAGTATGCGGAAAGTAGAAAGTTATTTTATATCACGCCTCTGCTGGAGAATTTATACAGGAAACAAAATCTTTATTGGTATTGATACTCTTACAGGCAGTCTCGCCGACCTTTCTATTCCTGCAGACCTCACCCATATGTTACAGCATCATGGTATTTACACCTGGGATAAGCTCATAAAAGAATGGCGCGGATCCACTCCTACATGGAAGAATGAATATGATCTCAACTTGCAGAATCCATGGATCGAAAAATGGAAAACAACTTCTGATATGCTATCTGGAAGCGGTCTTCATAGACATGGACAACAGGATGATCTACAATGGACTGTCAGCCGATTTAGAAGGCCTGTTACAGTTAGGGACATATATCTTCACTTGATCAGGAACAGATCTCCATACTCGCTGCCTTCTTTTCCATCTATTTTCTGGAAGGCAAAATGTCCACCAAAGTACATTCATTTTGCATGGCTTGTTTTCTATAACAAAAATCTTTCATGGGACAATCTCAGAAAACGAAATTGGCATGGTCCCAGCAGATGCACAGCTTGCAAATCTGAAGAAGAAACTAATCTACACATGTTCATCCACTGTTCAGCCATACAGCGGATCTGGTATGTTTTGGCCAACACTTTTTATTTCCCTCTGACTGCTTATGATTCTCTTAATGCAGCGCTTTTTGGATGGAGCAGACTAAGTGGGAATACACGGTTCCTTATTCTCATATTTCTATGGAATGTCTGGAAATGGAGGAACGCATCCATCTTCAACGATACGGTCTCAACGCCAAATTGCATCATAGATAACATTTTGACAGACTGGCATATGATATATGGGTCTATCTGAATTTTTCCTTTTTCACCAATGTTTTTCTATCTTTTAATGTTTATCTATCCGGGACAATCTCCATACATAACAATCATCTGTATCAATCTAGATATGAATTTTGACAGCACTTATGATATACATATATATCCATATATGTACATACTAGATAAGCAATGCTTTATCTACATCTGTATTTATATGACCTCAATATAATATATTCCGCTTTTTTCTCCTGAAAAAAATTTTGTTCATGTATGTTGACCCTGCTGACCAGTGGTTTAGGATTTAAGTAGGAGGTTTTCTTCTGTATTTCGTTTTGCTTCGGACTACAGAAATTTCCTGACAGCTTAATGAGATTATCCCAGTAGCTTGCCTAGGAAGAGGTATATAACCTATTGAACCGCATTCAGCACACTGTCTGTTTGCCAGTTTCCATAAGGAGAATTGCTATGTCTTGTTTCAGATTGCAGAACTTGTCCCAGGGCATAATGAGGCCATCTCAGCAGCTCTCTTATGAAAAGGTACAGGTACATAAATATAGCTATGGTTCATGACTTGACTGCCTAGCATTGTTTATACAATGCTTCAGTCACCTCGAGGTGAAAAGAAGACTTGATTACCAAGAGCTAAACTCTTCTATAAACTTAAAAATAATACTTAGTCCTTGGCTTATTTGGGTAACAGTACAAATAAACTTAATCTTGCATTAGCTTATATTTATCCCTTGTTTATCCCAAAGTCACCAGTAATCCCCACAAGAACACTCTCCATCCTTGAAATGATGGTAACGGTTAGCATCCCTTAAAAATATTTCTCTTGCTACAATCTTGGAGATAAACTTGGCAGCAGAATGACAATCACCACATACTCTAAGGTTCTTGACAATCCGGATAGGTGTCCCGGGGGATGAGTAAAGAAGCCCAAATGCAATGGCTAGCTTCTCACTATGGTGGTAAATAATGTATTCTTTCTGTTCATCCTCAACATCATGCAGAACAAAGTTTGTATCAGGCACATACCCAGCTTCTTTCATTTGCACAGACAATTTCTCCAAAAATACATAAATTTTCTTCAAATGTGGGTTTGATCTGTCGCCTACGAGGAAACAATAGGCCTTGTCATTGATCTTGATCCAGCTGCAGCCTGGACTCTTTGTCACCTGATTGGCTTTCATAACTTTTCGCACCTTTTCTACGTCGTCCCACCTGCCTGCTGCGGCATATATATTTGACAGAAGCACATAATGGGCAGCATTTTTAGTGTTTGAGGCTAAAAGGTACTCTGCAACAGATTCTCCCAGCTTTATGTTGTTATGAATTTTACAGGCACTAAGCAAAGATGCCCAGATAGCAGCATCAGGTTTTACTGGCAATTCATTAATGAAGTTTTGGGCTTTATCCAGCTGTCCAGCACGGCCAAGAAGGTCAACCATGCAGCAATAGTGCTCCTTCTCAGGAACAATGTGATAATGTTGAGTCATGAGATCAAAGTTGTTTAAGCCTTCATCCACAAGGCCTGCATGGCAGCATGCAGACAGAACACCAACAAACGTGACGTTGTTGGGCTTCACACCAAAGCTCTGCATCTGTTTAAATAGATGAAGAGCCTCTTTGACATGCCCATGCATTGCATATCCTAAAATCATTGCAGTCCAATGGAACACATCTCGTTTTGGTATTTTGTCAAACACATTGCGTGCATCCTCTATGCTTCCACATTTGACATACATATCTACAAGGGCGCAGCCCACAAAGGCATCAGCGAAATATTCACTTCTATTTATGATGTCATGGATCGCCTTGCCCTGTTCCAGAGCTGCCAAGTTTGCACAGGCTGGGAGTAGGGTAGCAAAGGTGATTGAATTTGGCTTCACCCCTGTCATTTGCATTTGATGAAAAACCTTCAAACCCTCATCGGCATACCCATTCTGCACATACCCTGCAATCATTGAATTCCACGAGATAACATCAGGTTCGGGCATTTCCAGGAAGAGATCCAGAGCTTCATCAACTAACCCATTTTGTGCATACCCCCCAATCATTGCATTCCATGAAACAGTATCTCGTTGAGGTATTTGGTGAAAGAGTTCCAGGGCTTCATCAAATCGGCCTTTCTGAGCATATCCTGCAATCATGGAGTTCCATGACACCACATCTCGATGAGGTGTTTTCTGAAAAAGCTGCAGGGCCTCATCAATTCGTCCATTGTTTGCATATCCAGCAATCATTGCATTCCACAAGACCACATCTTTCTCTGGCATTTCATTAAACACTCTGCGTGCATCCTCTGTAACCCCACACTTGACATACATATCAACAAGGGCAGTTCCCACAATCAGCTCATACCGGAATCCACTTCTTATTACGTCATAGTGGATTTCCTTGCCGTGTTGCAGGGCTACCAATTTGGCGCACGCCGGGAGAACACTGGCAAAAACAAACTTATCACTTTGGATATCGGTTTGCTGCTGCATTTGGCGGAAGAGAGTCAAGGCGTCCCTGTGATGGCCATGTTTGGAGTAAGCTGAAATCATTACAGTCCATGTGACCACATTTCGTTCAGGCATTCCATTCAAAACCAGGCGAGCATCCAACGGACTGTTGCTGCACTTAGCATACATGATGAGAAGTTTGGTTCCCAAATAGACATCGGGGTTAAACCCTGTGAGAATGATGTGGGCATGGACTAGTTTGCCTTCTGGCAGAGTTTTGTTGTGAATGCAGCCCTGCAGGAGAGAAACGTAGATAGAGTAGTCTGGGTAATTGAGTTGAGGTAAAACATCCACTGCCTCTTTCAGTCTTCCCGCCTTACAAAGTCCCGTGATTTCCCCCACAATGTCCTTTCCAATTCCAATTCCAACATGTCTGTTATCGGCAGGCCGTCGGGAAAGAAAGGGTTGTCGAAACAGCAAGTCTTTAGTCTTGCTCGGCGTCCATTTGGCATATGCCACTGTCATATTTTGGCAGTGGTATTGTGGGTTTTGGGAAACATTCAACTCATGCTGCAACCCGATGAAGTTTAATGGCTAGTGTGCTCAAGACTCTGTAATTCGGACATACCAGTAACAGATGAAATGAACAAGTTTGAACCAAAATGTAGGCATCTATAGGATGTGGTCCATCCGATACAACTTGCAAATATATTCAAATTCAACTGACTGTCTAATCAACTCAGGCGCTACAATCTTTTGTAGTTCAGGGGGGAAAATTGCAAGAGCGTCGTGTCTCCAAAATAGATGTTTTCTGTGATGATGTTCAGCAATAAAATTGGCTAAGAATCCTAGTAACGTTAGCATATATAGTTTGTTGCGATTATCCTTGCCAATTTTGTTCGATGATTTGTTATTTATTTTCCTTATTCAATAAAATGTTTAACAATCAATTTTAAAAGTTGGATTGAAAGATTTACATAGGTTTTGGCTAATGGTAAACTGGGAAATTCATTATATTTATATTGTAGAATTGAGACTTCTGTGATTAGTCATAGTTGTAAGGAGAGCTTCAGCGTAAATCACATAAGAAAGACTTTGGTCGACGCGTTTCGAATCAACCAATGTGGTTCATCATCAGGACGAGTTAAAAAAAGTAGCCGTTAGAGTGTTTTAGCCGTTGGAGTCTCTGCTTAGCCTATTTAACATGTTGATCTGGATCTGTATCTTCAACTCGTCCTGATGATGAACCACATTGGTTGGTTCGAAACGCGTTGACCAAAGTCTTTCTTATGTGATTTACGCTGAAGCTCTCCTTACAACTATATTTATATTGTTAATCTTTTATTATTAATTATAATGTTGTTTAATGATAAATTGGAAAATTCATGGTTAATCTTTTTATTATTAATTATAATGTTAATTTTTAAGTTATTATTAATTAATTTTATTTTATGTTTAAAAAGTAATAATGATAATCCAAATCCATGCTGAATTATTGTTAGATTTTTATGTTTATTATTGAAAATTAGTAACACATTGTGAATAAAGATATAATGTGTATGGGTTGCTCTTTATAATGTTTCGAGGTCTATCACATACCACTAGGCAATAGATATAGGAAAGATTAGACAACTCCTCACCCAACACTTGGAGTAAGGGGACCTCAAAGGTTAATTTATAAAAATTAATAAGAATAAGGGATTTTAGGAGAAACAACAATGATGCTTACTATGATCAATACAAGACTTCTTCTATGTCGACAATCTCCCATCTAAAATGACCATAGGTGCGTAATTATAGATAATCTAACTTCATAGGTGATCAAGGTGGATATCGGTGACCACCCACCTATGTCGATGACTCAAAGCACATTTCTCCATCTTGGCAATTTTTCTACAGTTTTTCAAGTCTTGAACTTTTGGGGTCATTTTGAGGTCATAAATGATGTTTTCTTGACTTGGCAATAAACTAGACTTATAGCCTAGGCTTAGTTGGAATGTGTACTTCTCGACTAGGCCTTTCCAACGGGCTATTAAGTGCACCAAATGTAGATCGTATGCAAAAGTTATGACCCCATGAAGTTGATGTACCAATTAACCCCATCGGGGATACAAACCTTTTGGAATTTCATCTCCTAGGGCTAAGTTTTTAGATGTTTTGGGTTTTCTCAATGTCGCTTTATGTTAAAAAGGGCCTTTCAACCTCAGTATAATGCACCCTAGCAGTTGTGCATAAATTTCACATCTCTTCTCAGAGATAAGCTACCACCATTCAAGTGAGTTTGTTTCATTTCACATTGTTTACAGTTTCATCACATGCCATTTATTAATAGAGTCCAACTTTTACTATGTCTTTGTGTTTTTGTTATAAATTTTTTTGTTCCCTTCATAAATATGGATCAATAGGTAATAGTGCACAACATTCCTATCCAAATCATGATAAAAAATTCATGTGATAGCTACATATGCTAGATAGGCCCAAGAAATAAACACAAGGTCACTTTAGAATTATCACAAACAATATGAGAGCTCATATAAGCGGTATATAATTTTCTAATACATGTGCCAATTATTGTCAATAGGGCCAACCATAATCACCCATAGTAAACTAGGTCAATATAGTCAACCATGGTTGACCATACTTAGTGGTAGTTAATTAGGTTAAATATACTCACCCATAGTCATAGTATACTATAAATGTAGTCAACCATAGTCAATATGGCTAACTATATCCTAATTTTACAATAGATATCATGTATATCTTAATATCTTTTAAACTGATATTTTAACTCATTGTAAAGATACTAGCATTCTCCAAGTGGTAAATTGCCAACTAGCACAACCACATAATCAAAGGTGGTCGATGTACACCAATTAGCACCATTAGTGATCAACAATGTTGGCCTTTAATCAATTAATGTTAGTCATAATCAACTGTATTCACTCATGGAAAACATTAGTTAAACATGACCAATCATAGTCAACTTAGTCAACCAAAGTTAACCATGGTCAATAGTAGTGAACTTGGTCAACTAGAGAACCATTGTCAATCGTTTACAACTATAGTCAACCATTGTCAATGAACAAGGGGATAAAAATTATGCTCAAAACTCAAAGTGCTCAAAATCGCTCGAAACCAACATCAAATCGTATATCTCTTCGTTTTGATTCCAACAACCCTTGAATCACCTCAATCCAACACCATATGTGATAGTTATCACGTTATGAACTTTTTGACAAATAGCTAAAAAGTCAACTTGCAAGGTTGACTGAGCTACTAACTGGATAGTCTGTATAGTGACGTGGCGTTGACATCAACAGGCTGACTGGGTAGGTACGATGGTCAAACTACTAATACTATGATGACACGTGGCAGGTCGTACAGGCCCCGGTGGCGGAATTTTATTGTTCATTTGATTTTGGTATGACCAATCAGGAGGTGCCACGTTGCCCAATGGGAGGGTGCCATATGGCCCTCAGTATTTTTGCAAAATATTGTTGGGTTGACCAACTGACTCGGCGAGGTTCGACCATGTGACCTTCGACAAGCTAACCAATATGCCTACTGTAACAGTGCACAATGGTTCTTAACATGCATAGTGGCAAATTTATATTTAAATTGAAGTGGTTGTGGAGTTGGCAGAATGGAAGGGGCAGATGGCCCCGACCCCGGGTCATATCGCACACCATACAACTGTAGCGCTAGGCGAGAGGGGTGGGGAAGGAATCCCTAGCCTCAGGTTATATGTTATGCCACTTGACTTTGGCATATGACAGAGGTGGAGGGGGCGAGTGGTTGACCTAGCCCTCAATCCCATACCCACTACCATGACCACTAATGGGGCTTACAGAGAGTGTTGACATGTAGTGCTAAGTGAGAGGGGTGGGGGCAAGAAGCCCTAGCCTCGAGTTATATGTTATGCCACGTGACTTTGGCATATGGCGAAGGTGGAGGGGGCAAGTGTTTAGCCCAACCATTGATCCCATACCCACTACTGTGACCACCGACGGGACATGCGGAGAGTGCCGACATGTAGCGCCCAACTCACGATCCTATCACCCACTACATATGACTAGGTGCATAGTGTTGGTGGGCATGTGGCCTCTGGCCTGTGCCCCTAGCCACACTAACTGCCATGTGACTGTGAAAAGGAGCGTAGGTTAGGGCACAAGAGGTAAACGAACCATTCGAAAAAACACACCATTTTCGACAGAATTTCCATCGTGCCCGCACTGATTTGTCACTTGGTGGTTCTGTCAAAGGAGGAAAAATGTTGCCAGTTTTTCTAGTTTTGTGAATTTGCAGGAGATACAACAAATAAATGGAGAAGGAGGCCTAACTTGGCCATTTCTAAATCTTTTTGAGCCTAAGAAGAGCCTATATAGGGGTTTTTGGGTGTTTTGGACATACTGACAACATTATTTTTGTGATTTGATCATTGTATGTTGATGTAATTGACATTTTAAGCATATAATTTAAAGGGGCAACATTGGAAGTTGGACTGGAGACGTAGCCTAGGAGGGATGAACTCCCTCATGAAATTGTTGTTTTGTGAGGCTACATGTTGTTTATTTTTCTCTAGTTAAATCTATAAAACTTAACTAAATTTTCTAAGTTTATGTGCTTTTACAAATTTCGATCCATTGCCCACAAGACATAAACTAGCTTGCAAACTTTTTCAAGAAACCTTCAATTTTTAATTTCAGATCAATTTGGTATCAGAGCATGGTTGTTTTGAAGGTTTGACTATTTTTGCAAGTGTTTTTGAATGATTACAAGGTCTAAGTTGAGAAGAGGAGGAGTGCTTAAATAACCAAACCCTCAAATTGGTTCAAGGAGGTCACAAACTCCAAAAACTCCACCAATCATGGCACATGAAGGAGGAGATGAGTTGATGTCTGAGGATGAGAGAGCTTTCGAAAAGGATTTCCATGATATGTCTGAGGTGGTGAAAATGTTGTACAACGAGAGGACAATAAGGTTGCAAGGAGAGAGTTCTCATCAACAAAAATTTAATGGTGGTGATGGGAACAAGCCTCCACTTCTGCCTCCTCCTTCATCTCCATCTTCACCTCCATTCTGGCCTCCTTCTTCACCTCCATTCTCACCTCCTTCTTCACCTCATTCAACACCTAGACATGCTCCTCCTATATCTCCAAAAGTACATGCTAAGTCTCCTTTGCTTAAGCTTGATGTCAAGTTTGAATTTTCTATGTACAATGGAGAAGTAAATGTTGAAAAGTTGGATAATTGGGTTTGTTAAATTGAATTCTATTGTAGGATTCAACAGATTAAGGATGATGTTACAAAGATCTAGCTTGATTCTCTTCATTTGGAAAATGCAACCCTCATCTGGTGGGAGGCCAGGAATTCAAGAAGATTTGAATAAAAATGGTAAAATTATCTCTTCTTGGAATGATTTTATAGTTGCATTAAGAAGTCAATTTTATCCATTAGCTTATATGCCAAAAAAATTATGGATTGGAAAATTTTTAGACAAGGTAAAGTTCAAAGTGTCCAAAGTTACACACAGGAATTTAGAAGAAGAGCTTTAATCTTGGGTGTTGATTTTCCTTCACAAGACACTCTCCTCAAATACATAGGTGGATTACATAGTTATTTGAGACATACTATACTTATGTTTAATCCCGCCAATCTAGATGAAGTATGTGTTCAAGAAACTCATTTAGAATCAAGAGGCAAGAATGGTCTTCAAGAGACTAGCAAGAAGCCATCCAAATATAGAGACAAAGGAAAGGGTAAGTTTAGAGGAAAAGGAAAAAAATAATGATGCAATCAAGAAATATGGAGAGAAACTTACCTGTAAACATTGCTCAAAAGAAGGCCATGATGAAGACCATTGTTGGAAACTATATCCATAAATGAGACCAAATATTTTCAATAACAATTGGGGAAACAAAAGACTATTGCAACAACTCAACAAGATCTAGGATCCGATTCAGGTAATGAAACCAAAATCACATCCATGGGAATGAAAGGTAAAGCTTCTAATGCAAGTAATGTTTCTCCTAGTAAGTCTATTGAGTCTCAAAGCAATAAAGAAAAAATTGAGCTTTTCCATATCAGGGTCATTACAAAACATACCAAAGTTGATACCTTATTTGATAGTGGATCCCAAGTCGATCTAATCTTTGAAGCTAATGCCAAGAAAGTAAATCTACAAACTACACCTCATACTAAACCTTACCCTTTGGGTTGGGTATGTGATGATGCCAAATTACAAGTGACAAGAAAGTGTAAACTCAAATTCGCCATCACTACAAACTTTATAGATGAGGTAGAGTTGGATGTTGTACCACTTGACCTATGCGAAATTGTTTTCGAGAGTCCCTACTTGTAGGACTGAAAATACATATTCTATCATCATGAGAACAAATATAATATTTTTAAATATGGAGTTGAGTATATTGTTAGAGAACATTGCAATAATATGAACTTATCTCTTGTAAGTGCTGGTTAGATGAAAAGGCTTGTTAATGTTAGTAAGATTATTTTTTATTGTTGATGATTAAATCTAAGGATACTGTTGAATCTAAAGCTTTCACAGGACATGATTTTAAACTCAAGCATGATTTAGTTGAAGTTGTTAACACTTATGACAAGATGTTTCGGGAACTTGAAGGGTTTCCTCCTAAAAGAGGAATCCAACATGAGATTCATTTGCAGCATGATGCACATCTTCCAAATATCAACATGTATAGAATGCCAGTTCTAGAGAATGCAGAGATCAAGAAGCAAATTCAAGAGCTGCATGACAAAGGTGTCATCATACCAAGAACATCTCCTTGTGGGTCTCTGATTGTTTTGGTTACAAAGAAATATAGTACATGGCGCATGTGTGTGGATTTTAGATCTTTGAACAAAATCACGGTAAATAATCGCTATCCTCTTCCTCGCATTGATGATTTTCTAGATCAGTTAAAAAATGTTCTTTACTATACTAAGTTAGATTTGAGAAGTGATTATCATTAGATAAGGACTGTTGAAGATGATATTTGGAAAATTGCTTTCAAGACAAACAAGGTTTGTTTGAATTTTTAGTTATGCTGTTGGGACTTTGCAATGCACCTGCAACATTCATGAGAGTTATGAATGATGTGTTGAGACCATTACTTGATGATTTTGTCTTAGTTTACCTAGATGATATTTTGATTTTCATTAAGACTCGTGAAGAGCATGTCAAGCATGTGAAACAAGTTTTATATGTCTTGAAGAAAGAGGAATTGTATTTTAAGATGTCTAAGTGTGAATTTGGGAAAACCTCTTTGGTTTATTTGGGTCATATTGTAGGATAGGGTGAATTGAATATTGATCCCTCAAAAGTTGAATTCACTGTGAATTGTCCTAAACCCAACAATGTAACAAAAGTTAGGAGATTTTTGGGAGAAACCCAACATTGGAGAAAATTTATAGCTAACTTCTCACTCATTGCGACACCATTACATGCTTTGACACGTGTGAAACAAGTCTTTCAGTGGGGAGGTAAGCAACGTACCGCCTTCGACACTTTGAAAGAGAAAATCAGTACAACACCAGTTCTAGCACTACCAGACCTTAAGTAGC
The DNA here is from genome assembly GCA_000404065.3 of Pinus taeda. Lineage (NCBI taxonomy): Eukaryota > Viridiplantae > Streptophyta > Pinopsida > Pinales > Pinaceae > Pinus > Pinus taeda. The sequence continues at coordinate 94,963 of APFE030657947.1, forward strand.
CATTTGAGATTCAGACTGATGCAAGCGATTATGCCATGGGAGCAGTTTTGATGCAGCATGGTAAGCCTATTTGTTATCACTATGAAACCTTTACCAATGCATTAATTAACTATCCAACGTATGATAAAGAGTTGTATGCTTTGGTACAAAGCGTGAAGAAATAGAAGCATTTTTTGAAGGGTGAAGAAATGATTATTCATACTGACCATCAACCTTTGCAATATTTGCAATCGCAAATCAATATACAACAAGCTAGAAATTTAAGGTGGATGGGATTCCTACAACAATTTCATTTGGTAATCAGGTACAAGAAATGTATATATAACAAAGTTGTTGATATGTTATCAAGGTCTATTGTTAATGCATCTGTCATTCTTAAGAATAACTCAATCATGCATGAAAGTTATATTGAACAATATGCTCAAGATGGTGATTTTAAGATCCGTATGCAACTTTGATTCAAGGAAATCATGTTGAAGAGTTGGATTATCATGTTCATAAAAAGTTGTTGTATCACCTTGGAAAATTATGTGTTCCACAGGGTCAAAGAGTCAATATATTAGGGGAAGCCCACACATCTCTTATTGCTGGTAATTTTGGTGTAGGCAAAACAATTACACAAATTTAGAGGTATTGTTATTGGCCTCGCATGAATGAAACTAATTCAAGAGATCTAAATGGATGTTCCATGTGTGCTACTAGAATGCCTAACAATGGGAAATTGGGTTTGTATACTCCAATTTTTATTCCTTCTTTTCCTTAGGAAAGTATTTCTATGGATTTCTTAGGAGGACTACCAATTTCAAGAAAGGTTCATGATTATCTATATGTTGCTATGGATCATATCAACAAAATGTGTGTGTTGAGCCATGTAAGAAATAGGTTACAACTGAACAGACCGCAAATATGTTCTTCCAAAATGTATGGGTTCACTTTGGGTTGCCCACATCTATTATTTCTGATCAAGATTCTCAAATTTTCAGGAAGTTTTGGTCAAGTTTATGGTAACTCATGGACACCTAGTTGAAGAACATCACAACATTTCATCCAAAAATCGATGGCCAGGAATAAGTAGTGAACAAAAAAATAGTGCAACCCCTTCGTGGATATTGTGGTAAGCATCCTAAAATTTGGGATGAACATTTGCATTACATCCAACATGCCTACAATCGTGCCAAGCACTCATATACACAAGTATCTCCATTTGAAGTTTGTTTGTCAAAGTCTCCATTGGATTTCATATTTGGTAAAGATATTGTAGTATATGGACATAGTGATGTGGACAAAGGCAATCATTTCATTGAACAAATTAGCCTAGTGCATCAAAGAGTACAATATAAGCTTGAGAAAAGAAAAGAAAAGGAAAAAGAAAGGCATGAAAAGCATTGAGTTGATCATGATTTCCAAGTGGGAGATCAAGTTTGGTTGTATATCAACAAGGAAAGACTTCAAGATGAGGGTAAAAATCTCAAGAGAACTAGATATGGTCCTTTCAAAAATTTCGAGAAGATTGGTAACACTTATTTCTCATTAGATTGTCCACCTTATCTGCAAATTTATTCTATTGTGAATGTGGAAAACTTGAGATTTTATGAGCCTCTAATGAATGATGATCATGAAGAGAATGTTCAAATTCCATATAATTAAGATTTTTCTCCTGAATATTTAGATGAGTTGCAAGAAGACTCAATTTTGGATTTGAGAATCAGGACTTCACCTAGAGGCAATGTGGAGTATCTTTGAGTGGGGATCAAAGGTTCTAATCCAAATAAGTCATGGTGGATTGAGATCGAGAAAGTGAGGGACCTATACCCTCACTTGTTGAGGAAAAACAAAATTTTGGTGGTCCAAAAACTTTTAGTGGGGAGGAATGATCTAGGGGATCAAAAATATGATCAAAAACCAAAGTGCCAAAATCACTCGAAACGAATTCCAAATCATAGATCTCGTCGTTCTGATTCCAACGACGCTTGAATCACCTCAATTTGACATTGTATGTGAAAGTTATCACGTTATGAAGTTTTATGCAAACAACTAAAAATTCAACTTACAGGGTTAACCGGGTAGGTCGTATGGTGACATGGTTCTCACGTCAACAAGATGAATGGGAAGGTACGATGGTCAGAGTGGGCCAATCCCTTAATGACACATGACAGGTCGTATAAGTCTGGGTGGCACAATTTTATTGGTTGTTTGATTTGGGTATGACCAATCAAGAGGTGCCACATGGACCAATTGGAGGGAACCACATGGTCATCGAGATTTGTACAAAATATTTATGGGCCGACCGATCGAGTTAGCGGGGTTTGACCCCATAACTTTCGGTGAGCTAACCAATAGGCCTATTGTTACACTGTGCAGTGGTTCTTAACATGCATATTGGTGAATTTTTATTTAAATTGAAGCGATTGTAGAGTTGACAGAATGGGTGGGGCATATGGCCTTAGCCTCGTTTCATATCACACACCATACAGCCATAACACCAAGTGAGAGGGGCAAGATGGGAAGCCCTAACCCTAGGTTATAAGTTATGCCATGTGACTTTGGAATATGGCGAACGCGGAGGGGGAAGGCAATTAGCCTAGCCCTTGGTCCCATACCTACTACCGTAACCACCGACAGGGCTTGCGGAGAGGTTTGACACATGACACCCAGATCACGGTCCTATCGCTCCCTACATATGACCAAGTGTAGAGTGTCGACGGGCCCTTGACCACATGACCGTGAAAAGGGGCGGAGGTTAGGGAGCATGAGCCAAACTAACTGTTCGACAAAACACACCATTTTGGCAAAATTTCTACCACACTCATGCTAATTTGTTTCCTCACGGTTCTTTCAAAAGAGTAAAACGTTACCAGTTTTGCTAGTTTTGTGAATTTGTAGGACAAATAGCAGAGAAATGGAGAAGGAGGCCTAACTTGGCCATTTTTCATCCTTTTTGAGCTCGAGAAGAGGCTACACAAGGATTTTGGCTATTCTAGACATAATGGCAGCATAATTTTTGTGATTTGAGCATTGTATGAGATTTTGAGCATATAATATAAAGGGCCAACATTGGAAGTTGGACTCGGAGACGTAGCCCAGGAGGGTTGAACTTTGTCATCAAATAGTTGTTTTGTGGTGCTACATGTTGTCTATTTTTCCTTGGTTAAATCTGCAAAACTTATCTAAAATTTCTAAGTTTATGTGCTTTTACAGTTTCGATCCATTTCCCACAAGACATAAACTAACTTGCAAACTTTTTCAAGAAACATTTAATTTTTAATTTCAGATCAGTCAACCATTGTTAACACGATCAAATTGGCATAGTCATTAATAGTCAACCATGGTGAAACATAAGCAACATAGTCAACTATTGTCAATATGGTCAACCACTATCCATCATTGTTAACTAGGTCAACCATGGTCAACCATGTTCAATGATTGTTAACTAGGCCAATCATACTTAACCAGTGTAAACTATGCCCAACATAATAATATCTACTCTATGAAATGCCACATTGCAACATAACCCTTATGAAATGTTATAATGCAGAGTTACATCATAAGTTTTCAATCAACAACATTAGGCTATAAAGTTAATTAAAGTTAACAAAAATGACCATGTCAACCATTATTAACCAAATAAACTATAGAGGATCTAAAGTTAACCATAATTATCCAAAGTCAAATATGGTTGATCACAATCAACCTATTCAACCATATATAACCGAAGTCAATTACATTCAAACTTAACCACATGTAACTAGATTTAAAAAAAATCAACTTCATCCAAGTTTAGCATAGTCAACCTATTATTAGGCGTACAACAACCCCCCGTTTTAAAGTTTTAAAAATAAGGACCTTTTAAATTTTTTGATTTTTTGTTTCATTTAATAAAATTGCCTAAAAAACATATTTATTTTTGCAAAAATAAAAAAAAAATAAAATTATAATAATAAATAGTTAGGGTTGGAGGTCGGAAGTCTGAATATTGTTAAAAATATTTTATTAACCCAACTCGTGACTATCCAATCTTTCGATTTTGTGAGTCATGCTTTCTTGTAATCCCGATTCCTGACACTTGACTGTCCCAACTATCCCAACCTTCCGACTAGTGTAGTCGCCATTTTGTGTTTTTCACATGATTTTCTTTATTTCAAAATTTCACTCTTTTCTTTGAATAAAACCTTAAGTTGGGAATTCAAGAGAACGATGTTCATTAGTGGTAAACCAAAATAAAACACCGACCTTGTGACTAATCGAGTACTTCCTCGTTTTGTGAGTTGTTTAACGGTTGGCTTTCATATCAGGTTTAATGGACATTAATGAAAGAGTACATGCTTTACAAGATTTTATTTACTTTGCATGATTTTCAAAAAATTCACCATTGCTTCTTTTAAGAAGTTTTTAAATGATGTAATTTGAGTTTACCACGTTAAATCTTCTTTTATTGTCTATTCACAAAACTCTTGATTTTTTGCAAAATAACAATTTTTTTTTTTTAATAAACTATGCATTTTAATGGTTATTTTTCGGTGTATTTTTATTTGGTAATTTTAAATTACCCATTTTCTCTTTGGAAATTTGTGTTTTGATTCCTCTTTCTTCTTTGTTACAAGTTATTTGAAAATATTTAAGAAAGTAAATATGTAAGCTTCCATACATGTAGTTGAAGAAATTCATATGAAAATGAAAGCAACATAAGCTCTAGGACCTAAAGATTCCAATTTAAATCCTTCCCTCATATAAAAGATGACTTACAGGACTTAGAATGCAGGTAAGATTTCATGGGAAGGAATATTTATTTTCTTTGAAGAAAGAAAATTGGTAGAATAAAAAATTAGGACTATGAAGAAATTAGGAAAACCGAATTGCATAAAATTGTAGCCATGCCCAACATTTTTCCTTATTATGATATCATAAGTTAGATTTTGACGCGTGCTCATGTTCCAACTTTTTCTATTTATGATCATAATCAAAATATTATTTCCTCTTAGAAACCTTAAGTCCTTAATATCATCTATAAGATAAATCCTCCTAAAATCCTTCTGAATAAAGATTTTTCGGAAGAATTCCATGACAATGTACTAAAAAAGAAGAACAAGGATTATTACTTAGTCATAAATGACTCACTCCATGACCCAAAAGGATGCAAATTGAAAACATGAAAATATTACCTAGTAGCAATTTTCAAAACCCCTTTCAGATATATAATGAAGATGATTTCTAGACTAGATGGACAAGTGAATCCTGAAGTCCTTAGTACCATCTATAAGCTAAATCCTCCTGAAATCCTTCTGAATAAAGAATTTTTGGATGAATTCCATGACAATGTACAAGAAAAGAAGAACAAGGATTATTACATAGTCATAAATGACTGGCTCCATGTCCCAAAAGAATGCAACTTGAAAACATGAAAATATTACCGAGTAGCAATCTTCAAAACCACTTTTAGATACATACTCAAGATGATTTCTAGACTATATGTACAAGAGAATCTTGAGCATTGTAAAATAGAATGGGTTCCTCTTATATATGGAATTCATGAATAGTCGAGAAGATTCAACTAGGGAGATATTCTATCCCAAAATTTATTAGAAGCGATGATTAAGGTATCTGTTGCTTCTCCAACTACATTTGAACAAGGATTTTTTATGTATGCTTATCTCATGGATGTTGTTACAACTTCGATTCCATTTCCATTAATGGAGTGGAGTTATTATTTCAATCATCAACAGGTTATTCAGGATTATACTGCTATCTTATGGGAAAACCAATACAAACAACACTTTTATGATATATACAATAACATCACGATTCCTCTTCATGAAGTTTTGTTTGGAGAGACTCCCCAAAGATTTAGTAAATATTTTCAGGAAGCCCTGAATTGGTGATTGATTTTTAGAAGATTTATTTTATTTTATTAGGACTTATGGAAGTGAGGTAGGACCTCATGTCTTGCCAAGATATATATCTGATAGGCTAGCCATCAAAGAAATAGCTAATCATACCGTACTTCATGGCCAATATCGGATGTTGCATAAAATGCAAAAGAAAGTATGGCCTATATTTCTTATTAAAGTTGGTCAGATGGTGCTTAAAGATAGGGGACATAATTTTGTAAACGAAGCAGAGAAGTTGTAGAAACTTGGACTTCATTGCTTGCCTTTTTTAGACATGAACCAAAAAATTTAATCATTAATCATTACAACTCAATAAGCTTATCAAAATATTTTCAACATCAACAACCCTTGTATGATTATGTTTTTATTCATGCTAATGATTTTGATCAAGTCACAGAAAGAGCTAATTTCAAGGATGTTGAGGAGAGGGTTAAGGTACACAAGTTCAAATGTGACACTTATGAATTATATTTTAAACAAATAAGTCTCTATACTTCAACCCCTCTTGAAAAGTTAAAATTATCTAAGAATTTGACTTTTCAATTTACTGATATTCTTGAAGAGCTTGATTCCCCATCTATGCAAGAGAAAAATGTTGGAGTATCGAAATCTTCGATCTCAATTGATTTGAACTATTTATTGCAATCTTATGTTTCATCTGGTTTGACTAGAAAAGACAAGGAAAACAACGTATAGAGGCAAGAAAAAATGTCTCAAATCATAGAGAAGGAAGAAGCTTAGGAACATAATATTTCTATGACACAAAAAAGGATAATTGATGTTGAGTCACCTAACCATCCAGATCAACCAAAGAATTCTAGAGGCATGGATTTTTCACAAGCAAGAAAAGTTAAAAAATAAATTGAAGCCCAACAAACTATTCAAACAATTTTCCATGACATTAAAAAATAAGTTCAACAAAGTGCAATGAATGTCACTCCAGAATCTCATAGATTTCATAAGAAGTCAAATCAAGATGTTCCACAGACTCCAAAATCATCAATGCAATTTATGAGATATGGTCTCCATGAATTTCGTTGACTCCCATTTCAACGGATATTCCAGTTATTTCTTCTATTTTTAGACCATTATCTAAAGTCAAAATAGTTACTAAAATAGTTCCTTCTTTAAGTTATTACTATTTTAATTCTCAAACCAAATCAGTGGTTAAGAGAAACATAAAGAGGAAGCTTGATTCTATAAAAACTATTACAAAATTAAGTTAACAAGCCTCAAGTGATAAAAATGATAAAGCTAAAAAGTCAACTCGGGTCCTTGGAGCTTTCATGAGCTACACACAACATTTAGTTGATAACATATTTGAAGAATATGTAAAAAGTTTGAATGAGATAAATGAACTCAAAGCACAACTAGAAACAAACATATTTTTCTAGTGAAGAACAATAGCAGAAACATTCTACAATGCTTAAAGAAGGTTTTGATTTAACTATTCAGTAGATAGAGGAAAAGCATAATCTAAGTAATTCGAGTTTGGAATAGCTATGGAAAACAAAATTGGTTGATTTAAATAATCATCATACTCAAAAAATTAAAGATTTGAAGACATCTCAAGAGAACCAAATTTCAATTTTTAAGAAAGAAATTGAATCCTTGCAACAACAATTAAGGCAAAGTCAAGAAATTGCCGCAAGTATTAATTTTCTTAAAGAACAGGCCCTACAGGTAAATCAAGAGTTGAAGAAGGTTCAACTCAAAATTTTCAAGAAAATGTATAAAATCTACATTTTTTTCCTAAATTTATTGTCCCTCACTAACATAATTGAATTAATAATGGAAGATGACAAGATGATATATAAACATTTTGGCTATATTATTGATTGGGAAAAACAACTTAGTCCGGAGAATATTGTAAAATTCTCTAAGAAGGATAGAAAGCTAATAATTTCCCCCATTAAACCATAGAGATTTAAACTGCAAGGAAATTAAAGAATGGATTGAAGATGCATTTAATATTTTTGATTCTGTTTGGTATTTAGGATTGGATATTACAAAGGAGTTTGTTATGCCTCAACTTATAGCTCTTATGAAAGCTGTGTCATTAAGACTTAATCAACGAGATTTTGAAGAAAAAAGATCATCAAATGAATATATAATTAAAGAAATTGGTACATGGGATGCATAGGTTTTCTAGAAAGTTATGCAAATTCCTTTTGAACAAATGAAATTGATATCTAAGTTCTCAACAAAATATAAAAGAAAAAAGAGGTATATTGAGAATTTGTTGTCTATGTGTCAATTTAATATTGACAATTTCATACTAATTTATCTTCAACCCATTTCTGAAAGATATTTGGAATGGTATGCATACATCCAAACAAATGCTCCTAAAAGGATGCCACTTGGCTCAACTCTAACCTGTCAAATCCAGGAAGAAGATTAAATTGGTCTACTCTAGGAAACGATGTCATGAACTGATAGGAATTGTGTTCCTATTGCTATTTTTATTGAAAAAAATCTTTAAGATTTTTTATCTTTAGCGAAAAGAAATTCTTATATTATTTTGTTTTCATATTTATAAAACCCTTTGCATTGGTGAAAGGGTTGGAAATTGTTGAAACTTAAGACTTTGATTTTGTAATTAGTATTTTGATATTCAAGATTTTGAAGACCATTTCAGAATTTGATGCGTTTCTGGAGTTATAAGCCTAATATATCATGATCTATTTAATCACTTAATATAAAATGTTGGTATTTGTATTCTTTACTCATTCACATATCAATTTCTGCAGAATATTAGTACATTCTTGTGATTATTTCTTTTGAGACAATTCAATACTTTGTTTATTATTTCATATCTGTTATTTTTCTTTTACTCGTAGACATTATTTTTTGTTATTCGAGCTTTATTTGAATGGGTTTCTCTCACTTACAAGATAGATTTACTTTTTGTTATTTAAATTCAGAAAATTGCATGCAAACAAAATATAAAAATATAAAAATAAAGCCCAACTTTTCATAAGATCTTTTAAATAGAGCCCAAAAAATCATGTTAAGTGATTGACTAGACCCACATTTCAGCCAGGGTCAAACATCCACAATATTAATCAAAATATTGTTCTTGCATGATTCCCCCATCCCCGTCTGCTATCAGATTACTCAAACTATTTTCACACACACACACACACAAAGCAATTTGTATATTTATTTATAGTTAATTGTAATTATTATTATGTCATATATTTTCCTAATTTAGTTTTAATTTTAGCATTTATTTAGTTTTAGATTAGAATGGAAATCATGCCTTTGATCCAGAGAGTATACAACAAAACCAAACGAATAGGGGTCTAATTGGGACCTTGAAAGTAGGAGGACATACTCCTCCTGTCAACAATTTTGGTGTTAGAAGGATGGCCACAAACAATTTATGGTTAATAAGTCTTCTGAAAAAAATATTCTTGTTACATCATTTGATACCAATACCTCTCCTATATTAGTTCACTCAACTGAACCACAGTTTACTTCTTCAACAGTTACACATGTTGCAAAGACATATATAGTATAAGCTTTTGAAGTTTCTTTGCCCCTGTTCATCCTCAATTACAATTCTCCAGGGCCTATACTTGTTCACAATGTAATATTTTAGGTTTATCTCCCCTTTTATTTACTCTATTGGAAGGAGAAGACCTAAACAAGAGGTTCAAACTTTAATTTCTTCGTCATCACAAGTTAGTCTTGAATCATCATTACAGTTTTCCTCGACAAAAATCCATTATTTCCTTTTGAGGACATAGATTGGGAAACTAAAACAACGTCATTACAATAAGTTCAATCAGTAAGTGTTTATCCCTCAATCTCACCTACTTAGACACGTCCCTCTTCCCCTATTCAAACTTCTACCAATGCCACTACTTCTATTCTTGGAATTTCTACTGCTCAACTTGTTTTTCCACCACATTTACCTTCTCCTCCTTTGTTTCCAACTATGGTTGGTCGGTTATTGGCAAGAGAAATCAACATTGTTGGAGATCAACATGATCTACCTAAACATCCTGAAATATTTCTCCCAAAGTTTAATCTCGATGGGCCTATTTCTTCCGAAGAACATATTAAACATTTTATCCTATCTTTGAAGTTAGGAGGAATATAACATGAAGATGTGGTTTGTAAACTTTTCCATTATACATTTGAAGGAAAAACATCATCTTGGTACTTTTCTTTAGCAAATGGTTCTATTACTAGTTGGAATGCATTTAAAATTCATTTTCTTAAAAAAAATGGTGATGATAAATCCACTACATATTTAGTATTAGAATTATTAAATATTAGAATGAATCCCAATGAATCAATTAAGGATTCTAATCAGAGATTTATTTCTCTTTCTAAATAAGATTCCTATTGATTCAAGACCAGGTGATGACATTTTGGTTGACGTTTATATTATAACTCTCTCCTCGTCAATTACATTAATTGTAATAAGAGAAAGAAACTAACACTAGCTCAAAATATGGAAGAATCTTTGAATGTTGAAAAGAAAATCTTACGAATAGCTTCAAAACAAGAATCAAGTTAAGGAAAAACTGACACTATTTCTATTTTAAAGAAACCAACAACTGGGAAAACTGTTGATGAGAAAAAATATAAAGAAGTTGTTGATTTAGATTCCATTAAGAAGGTAATCAAGAAAATGTTTAATGAAATAATTGATTTTGAAACCATTCTTTCAGAAACACCGTCAACAAAGAAACCATGGAGACCATTTAAGATAAAGTACCCACCCAATACTAATCAAACCAATGTTGAGGAATTGAATATTGATGATTACACACAAGATGATTTCTATAGAGCACATAATGATAATCAATCTGATCAAACATGTGAAACTTTCGTAGATATGTTTAAGGGTTTTGTAGATAGTGAAGAAGAAGAAGAACCACAGGAAGTTGAAAAATAAGTAGTTGAATTAAGCAAGTTAGTTAATGTGTTGTGAGATGTCTCTCAAATAGGATTAATTGATAATGATCTATTTGAAGATAAGGAGGAAGTTAATTCCATGCAGACTAGGAGCATAACACAAAATCAAACTTCCACTCTAGTTACTACTAATCCTTCTAGTCCTCCTAAGAAATCACAAACTTTTCATAAATCTCCTTCATCCTCAAATATAGCTCCTCAAATAAAACATTTTGAGTATTATTTGGTAGAGGACATGAAGAAAACTAGGGAAAATGTTTCCCTGTTTGAGTTATCAAAATTAAATCAACAAAAGAACAAATTTCTTAAGCCGTAGGAACTGATCAACCTAAAACTCAATCCTCCAATTCAAATAATTCCTAAAAAATTCCTGCAAAGAGGATATCAAATATAAACACAACTCTAATTAGAGTTAGATCAACTTCTTGTACTCATCCCTTCCTTTTGAGCTTTAAATTTGTAATAGAAATGTACACAATTTTTTAGTGGACTCAAGGGCCTCATCTAATGTTATGCCCTTATCAATGGATGAAAAGTTAAATCTTGTTCTTATATAGTCCACTACTCAAATTGTGCATCTAGACATGTAAAGTGTCAAGGTACTTGGAAATTAAAGATGTGTTAATACAACTTGCCTCTAATCCTTTATTATTATTATTATTTATTTTTATGTTATTGATATTATTGTCACAAACATTTCAGAATCTTACAGTTTGTTACTTAGAAAAGATTGGTCTAAAAATCTTAATGGATATTTCTCAACTAATTGGACGAATTTATGGATGCCATTAAATGGTAGACCTAACAAGATTAAAGTGGAAAGAGAGAAACATATGAAACATACGGTTACTGATCTTGAAACTAAAACTAGCTCAAAATATGGAAGAATCTTTGAATGTTGAAAAGAAAATCTTACAAATAGCTTCAAAACAAGCATTAAGTTAAGGAAAAAATGACATTGTTTCTATTTTAAAGAAACTAAAAACTGAGAAAAAATATAAAGAAGTTGTTGATTTAGATTCCATTCAGAAGGTAATCAAGAAAATGTTTAATGAAATAATTGATTTTGATTATTTCAGAAACACCTTCAACAAAGAAACCATGGAGACCATTTAAGAGAAACGACCCACCCAATACTAATCAAACCAATGTTGAGGAATTCAATATTGATGATTATAGACAAGATGATTTTTATAGAGCACACAATGATAATCAATCTGATCAAACATGTGAAACTTTCGTAAATATGTTTAAGGGTTTTGTAGATAGTGAAGAAAAGAAGAACCACAAGAAGTTGAAAAATAAGTAGTTGAATTAAGCAAGTTAGTTAATGTGTTGTGAGATGTCTCTCAAATAGGATTAGTTGATAATGATCTATTTGAAGATGAGGAGGAAGTTAATTTCATGTAGACTAGGAGCATAACACAAAGTCAAACTTCCACTCCAATTGCTACTAATCCTTCTAGTGCTCCTAAGAAGTCACAAACTTTTGATAAATCTAATTCATCCTCAAATATAGCTCCTCAAATAAAGCATTTTGAGTATTATTTGGTAGAGGACATGAAGAAAACTAGGTAAAATGTTTCCCTGTTTGAGTTATCAAAATTAAATCAACAAAAGAACAAAGTTCTTAAAGCCGTAGGAACCGATCCACCTAAAACTCAATCCTCCAATTCAAATAATTCCTAAAAAACTCTGGCAAAGAGGATATCAAATATAAACACAACTCTAATTAGAGTTAGATCAACTTCTTGTACTCATCCCTTCCTTTGACCTTTAAGATTTGTAATATAAATGTACACAATTTTTTATTGGACTTAAGGGCCTCATCTAATGTTATGCCCTTATCAGTGGATGAAAAGTTAAATCTTGTTCTTATATAGTCCACTACTCAAATTGTGCATCTAGACATGTCAAGTGTTAAGGTACTTGGAGAAATTAAAGATGTGTTAATACAACTTGCCTCTAATCCTATTTTTTATTTTATTTTTTATGTTATTGATATTATTGTCACAGACATTTCAAAATCTTATAATTTTTTACTTAGAAAAGATTGTTCTAAAAATCTTAATGGATATTTCTCAACTGATTGGTCGAATTTATGGATGCCATTAAATGGTAGACCTAATAAGATTAAAGCGGAAAGAAAGAAACATATGAAACATACGATTACTGATCTTGAAAAACCTAATGAACCAATTATGTTTTCTCAAGCTTAATTAGATAATTATTGTTTTGAAATCATTTTGGGTAATTATGGATATGAGGAATCTTTTATTCCCAAAATAGAAGTTGAAAGTCTAAATTCCCTTATTGTTCCTTTCTTGGATTCAAAAAAAATATCATATTCTGCTTCTTTTACTTCTATTTTAGTTAATGATGTAAATACTGATTTATGGACTTTATACTTTGATGGTTCCAAATCACTAGAAGGCACTAGTGTATGTTGTGTTTTATTGGATCCACAAGGTAATAAGTTTCTTCTTTCATGTAGACTTAACTTTCAATATAATAACAATGTTGCAGATTATGAAGCCTTACTTCAAGGGCTTTCGAAATCTATTGAGATGGAAGTTAAGAAAATTAAAGTCTTAGGTGATTAATAGATAATAGTTAGGCAATGCAATAAAACCATTCATTGTGTCTCTAATCATTTAAAGAATTACAAGCAAGAGGTGTGGGATTTATCCCAAAATTTTGATAGTTTTGAGTTAAAGTCAATACCCGATCACAAATGGATGTTGACCTTTTCTCTAATGTCACATAAAGGATTCTTCTAGTTGAGAACTTTTCACCTGATAAATTCTCTATAAAGATCCTTTTTAGGCCATCTATCCCTGAAAAAATCTCTAATTGAAGAGTTTTTTATGATGATGACCAAATAAGGGATTTCTTAACTATGGAAGATACTTTTAAGGGCTCAATAATAGACAAAGATCAACATGTTTTCCAATTGAATTCAAAATTTTTAGATGAACTTCAATTACAAAATCCAATCCCAAAATTAATAGTTCAACTCAAAAATTTGTATGATTTTTAGAATAAGTTCAAAGGAAGTACTTAGTGTAGAACTAATATTTACTCGATGCAATATTAAGTTGTAAATTTAGGAACTAAAAAAAATACATATAATGTTAATTTGGGAACAAATTGTACTCTTATTGAACAATTTTTTTTATCAAGTTGTTTAAATAATACAAAGATGTTTTTGCATGGACATATGATGACTTGGAGGTATATGATACCAAAATAATTCAACATGTAATTTAAATAAAACCAGACACTAAAGCATTTAAACAAAAACTTAGAAAAATGCATGTTAGAATTGAAGGTCAAATTAAAGATGAATTGAATAAAATTTTGAAAGCTAGAATCATTTTTCCAGTTCAACATTCTCAATTGGTCTCAAATCTAATTCTAGTTCAAAATAAGAATTGGGACATAAGGATTTTCATTGATTCTATAATCTTAAGAAATCATAAAAAAAACATGATTACCCCGTTCCTCCTATGGAAACAAATCTTACAATTTTTTGTTGGCTCGAAGATGTTTTCCTTGATAGATGGACTTTCTACTTACCACCAAACTTTGGTTGCACTAGAAGATCAAATTAAAATAACTTTTCAGAATAAATGAGGTAATTTTGATTATCAAAATATTCCTTTTGGTCTAATCATTGGAAGAGAAACTTTCCAACAAGCGATGGATATTGCTTTCAATGGACTCATTAACAATTTATTGTTGTGTACTTGGACGATATATTTGTTTATTCAAAGAAAAGAGAACATTATGTTGATCATTTGAGGAAAATATTTGATAGATGTCGCAAATATTATATATCTTTAAATCCTAAGAAAACAATTTTTGTTGTCATTGAAGGTAAACTCATATTTATAGTTTCTAAAATTGGGATTGTAATTGATCCAAATAGAATTAAAGCAATTATGAAAATTTCTCTTCTTCATAATAAAAAATATCCAATCTTTTCTTAGGAAGATTAATTTTGTTAGGAGATTCATCCATGGATTTCTAGAGACTATCAGACCTATGCAATATATGATTAAAAAGGATCACATTTTTAAATGGGGTACAATAGAAAAAGAGTATTTTAAAAACATTAAAGAGGCTATTGCTACTGCTCTAATACTATTTAGTCCTAATTTTGATAAAGAAGTTTTATTGTACACTTTTGCATTTGATGTCTCTTATGCAAGAATCCCTACTTAGAAGAATGTTGACATTATTAAAATACCTATTTCATTCATGAGTTCTGGATTTCAAGGGGCTGAATTAAATTATCCCGATATAAATAAGAAAATATATGCAATTTATAAATCTATTAGACACTTTATGTCTTTTCTATTAAAATTACATACTAAAGTTATATTTCCTCACCATGCTATGCATAATTTACTGGTATAGAAGGGCCTAGGAGAAAAAGGAAAAAACTAGATGAAAATGCTCCAAGAGTATGACCTTGAAATCCGACCATCTAAGGTTATAAGAGGGCAAGGTTTTTGCAAGTTATTAGTTGAATCAAAAGGTTATCATTCAGATCTAGAAGAAGGTTAGTACAATGAGTTTGAATTAAGTCAAGAGAAATTTCTTTATTTCCCCATACCAACATACACCTAGTATTACAATATTAGGTATTTCATAACAAATGGAACTGCACCTAACCATTTAACAACTAAACAAAAACAATATTTAAGGTTAAAATGTGCTACATATCAGCTGATTAATGGAGTACTGTTTAGAAAAAATTATGACGATGTTTTACTAAGATGCTTGCAGAAAATATGATGCATAGAAGGTAATGAATGCATGACTTGATGGACTAGTTGGAGGATGTTTTAGTGGAGAGACAACTCCACACAAGATTCTTTGAGCAAGTTATTATTGGCCAACTCTCTTAAGAGATTCATATGCATATGCAAGGAGATGTAAAACATGTCAGGATATTTCTAGTAAAGAAACAATACTAGCTCTTCCTCTTCAACCTGTGGAAGTAGAGGGACCTTTTGAGAAATGGGGTCTTGACATTATTAGTGAGATAAATCCAAATTATTCGAAGTTACATAAATATATTCTCACTGCCACTAATTATTTCACTAGTTAGAATTAAGAAATCCCATCAAAGAAGGTTAATGATGAATAGGTGATATCGTTTCTCAAAAGCTATATAATTTCCAAGTTTGATGTTCCTTTGTCTTTTATATTCAATAGCACCTCTTATTTTTCTTCCTTGAGGATGACTATATTTTGTTTGGTTATGGGTATTAAAATTAAGTTTACTACCAATTATTACCCTTGCGGTAATGGATTAGCAGAATCAACTAATAAAAACTTAATCTAAATATTAAAGAAAATAGTTCAAAACCATCAAATAAACTAGCATAATCAACTATCCAATGCTTTGTGGTTTGACAAAGTTCCTCCAAAATGAGCATTGGGTAATTACCCTTCCTTGTATATGGAAAGGAGAGTATCCTACCTCCAAATATTTTTCTTCCATATATTCAATTTGCTCAAGCAGTAAATTGAAATTCCATAAAATATATGGATGCAAGAATATACACATTATTAAAATTGGAGAAAGAAAGGAAGAAGACTAAAGCTAAGTTTCATGAACATCAAAAAATCATCAAAAGATGATTTGATAAACATTTAAAATATGATAGGGACTTTTCCATTGGTGAAATGGTGCTTAAATGGGGCAAGAGCCATGAGGAGGAAGGAAGACACTAAAAATTCCAACACCTCTAGCTTAGTCCTTTCCAAACCTCTTCAAAACTCAACCCTTCCATATAAATTCTGCAAAAATTGGAAGGCAAGGTTGAAATATGCCTGTGAATGGCTAGATTTTGAAAATGTACTTTTCATTAAAAAAAAATCATTTAATCATATGTAAATAAACCACCATTTACTAAAGGATGTGGGCATCCTTACAATTTTCTTATCTTATTTTTGCTGTTTATTTTTTTTTGGTAAAAACAATTTATTATTACTTTGTTTTTGTTGTATAGTTTCAGCAAGGGTTACATTTTCCAAGAAATATACTATTTTCAGTATAACAGTTATTAGTTAACTAAATCCAAAGGTTAAGGATGAAGTAATATGAAATTATGCACAATCTTTATGCTTGTTATTACTTAATTTTCAAATAAAAGCTTTCATTAGAAGGAAAATGCCCAATTGCTTACTTTTTGAAACAAGAGCTCTCTCACTTTGACATTTAAAAGTAGACTTGATTTTTATCAATAATGAATAATAAAATACCAAGTTAGGATTATTAATATATCAAAACTCTTGATAAATTAAAATAACTCTTACCCCACTCTTTTGATATCCCAAAGTTACAAAATCAATATACTTATAAATTATCAAAAAGATAGTAAATGATCAAAGAGTTGAAAGCATTTAAAAATGAAAAATGTGGGAGATATTAGAAAACCCTCCGGAGTTCTGAACAAGCTTGCTGGCATCAAGTCAATTCTTCTATGATAGTAATGTATCTTCGTCAAGGTACTTAACAGGCCTATTGGCAGCAGAGCGATGCCAGTATTAAGAGAGGTGAGGACAATATGAAACAAATAGTTTTGGTAGTATTAAAATTCAAAACTCAGTATTAAAAGTTTAGAGTTGATTTAATTTAAGTTTAAATTAATTAAGGAAATTCATCGTTGGGTTCTTATTTTAAAAGGTTTTTACTTTTGTCATAAATACATCTACTGGTTGCTTACCTTATTTTCAAAATATTAGGCATTCCTAGCTTGGTTATATTTTCTAAATCCTATAACAACCCCCTATTTTTAAATTTTTAAAAATAGGAACTTGTTGTAGCTATTACAACCACCCTCCAAATTTTTTCCTATGCTTTGATTTTGGAGCCTTCCCTTCTGTCTACATGATCTTATCTTTTACTGTCATCAAGTATTTTCGATTCAATCAAGACTTATTATTTTCATCTGTGCTTGTGTTTTCTTGTTTTAATACTGATCTGATCATTTTGATTCAGAATCTAACCTTCTGCCTTGACCTTGCAACATTTATGGGCTTACCTCTAGAAACTACGCAATCCTAGAATGCAAGCTAGCCTTGATGATGAAAAATGCATAATACAGAATGGTAGCTTAACATTGAGCTTGAGAATTTCACAATCATGGATTGCATCCGAACATGAAGCTAAGAAAATGTGTAATCCATTCCTTGAGCTTAGAAACTGCGAAATGCACTGAGCCAGGAAGTTGCCCAGTTCCCCAGAATTGCGTAATCTTCCTTGGCAATATGCATGGAAAGTTTCTCACAAAAGAAAAAAAGCTAAAAAGGATAAAAGTGAAAAAGAAATCCCTAGAAAAGAGGGATTCATCATTATTTTCCCGAAGGTGGCACAATCCCTATTTTTAGAAATTTCTGCCAAGTGTCGCTTTTTCCTTGATTTTAGGCATGCGTGTCATAAACCTTTATCCATCCAAATCTATTTAAGTGATGCCTCTAGAGCTCATTTTTACATTCAATATTGGAGCTCTAGCATTCCCAATGAGATCAAGGAGCCTTTAGTGGAGTTTGCGTCGTTTTTCAGGGTGAGTTTTGCTTTTGCTGTCTTTTGCTGTTTTTTTGGCATCTTTTGTCGTTTCGCTCCTGTGAGTGATGTTTTGCTTGTTTCTCTTCATGATTGCTGGAATTTTAACTTATTTTAGCTTGTAAAAGTTTTGATTCAGTTCATTCACCTTTCATAATTGTTACATCTGTTTTTGTTTTTTCACACCGATGATTATTGTTTCAACGACTCTCCTTGATTATTTGTTTTTCCTTACATTTGTTGAGTTTCTTCACTTGATTCACATTGATGATATCCATACTTAGTTACATGTGTTCACATTATGATACAGGTGTTGTCCTTGATGGCAACTCACTCAGAGGTTAGATACAGGTGATGGCAACTTAATCAGATGACAGATCAGAATGCAGCAGGTCAAGAGAGAGGTATACGCAGGATGATCGTGATGAAAGTGCGTATATACGCGGGCTAGTGGAGAAAAAGGTGCGTATACGTATACACGCAGGTTCACAGAAGGAAAAGCGCGTACATGGTTTTGGTCTGTGGTATTTGGTCCATGGTATTTTGGTATTGATCCATGGTATTTGGTTCGAAATGACGACTCTAGGTATTGGGTCCATGGTATTGTTTCTACATGGTTTTGGACCATGGTATTGAGAGAAGCCTAACCTATATAAGGAGAAGATCATTAGGCAAAAGGTGTGAACAAGGAATGGATGTCTGACGAAGTGGGAAGATCTAGTATTGCTGGTTATCAGTTTGTGCTGCTTGGCTTGGGTTGGATATGACAACGAAGGTATAAGTAATTATCTTTAGATATGTACGCAGGTTGTCTCTGGTGAAAGCGCGTATACACGCGGTTTTGATATAGTCAAGTAGCGTATACATTATAAGATTTGGTGTTTCAGGTTGCTGTTGATTCTAGTGGTTGTTGCAGTGTTCTGGGCTTTGGTTTGCGCTCTGTGTTTTGATGACAGGGTTTCAGTGATTTAGTATTGGGTGATTTAGTGATTTATGATACAAGTATAAGTTGATGATTGTATTGCAGCAGTGATTGTTTTGTACTTATGGATCTAGTTTGAAAATTCATGAAACGTGGTCCCTGAAGAAAAGAAAGTTGCAACCTTCTGTAGGTCAGCACCTACGTACTAGTATATCCACTAGTACAAGAGCTAAGGGGGTTGTAGCTCCCTTATAGAAGTAGCTGGAAAACGAGAGAGGGTTGTAGTCCTCTGCAGGTTGTAGCCTGCGTGTTGGTAAAGGGCTGCACCAGTACATTGTAAAATAAGTTTCTTATTAAAGGAAGAAAGAGACGAATTGCAGCAGGTCGTTTTCACCCACATTGGGTTTCCACCTTATATCATGGTGTTCATGTGTGCTTCTTATGTGTGATGATCTGAACTGTTTTACTACACCTGTTTACTGTTAATGTGGTTAATAATGTTCTGATGCATTTACTGAAGATAAGCTAACTGAATCATAAGATTCTTGAATGTACGCTGGTTGCATTTAACAAAGTCGCGTATATACGCTGATATATTGAACTGAAGCCGCGTATATAAATCTGAGTATGAAAAATGAAAAGTAACTGATTTGATAATACTAATTCACCCCCCCTCTCAGTATTATTTCCAACAATTGGTATCAGAGCAGGTCCTTTTGAAGAAGCTTGATCGCTTGGAGGAAAAGATTCATCAGAATGGCTAGTCCAGAAAGAGAGGCACACATCAGGCCACCAATCTTTGACGGGAGCAACTTTACCCACTGGAAGATAAGAACCACATCATATCTACAATCACTTGGAGCAGAAGTTTGGGGAATCGTAGAAGGTGGATACAATTTCGCATCAGCAATTCCTACAGATGCAACTGAGAAAAAGCAATATGAGCTCAATGCCAAAGCTGTTACTGTCTTATTGGGAAGTTTGACACAATCAGAATTTATGAAGGTCATGCATTTCAAATCAGCTAAGGAAATTGTGGGACAAAATCATTCTAAGCTACGAAGGAAGATGAAACAGTAAAAAGAGCAAAGCTTCAACTCTTAGAATCCGGTATGAAAATCTTAAGATGCATAGTAAGAAAGCATAGCTAATTACTTCTTCGTATGGATGAGATTTTAATTTATGAGGGATTGGGTGAAATTTAAGGAATTGTCTTATTGAAAGGTTTTGAGTTTCCCTGTCTGCTAAATTGATCCAAAGTGTCTGCCATAGAAGAAAAAGGAGAATCTGCAGAAAATCACCATGTCACAGCTTCACAGAATCTTAACTGCTTTTGAGATGCGAAAAGAGGGACCATCAGAAGCCGCATTTGAAGCATCAGGATACATGTCAGAGGAAGAATATGAGGTAAATTTTGTCAAGGATCTTGAACGGGGAACTAGACGATTCAAAGGTACGCTACCTTTCAAATGCTTTTCATGTGGTAGAGTTGGTCACTATGCTGCTAGATGCCCTCATAACAAAGGAAAGACGTCTGAAGAAGGTAATAGAAGCTATTATACCCATGTTAAAAGTAATGACTCATTCAATGGTAGTGAAGACATTAGAAGTCTCATGGCATATGATAAGAAGAATGCAGAAACTGAAGAGGTTACCAAATTAAACGAACAATTGGAGACAATAACCAGGGTAAGGGAGAAATTGCAGGATATAGTAAAAGATCAGAGCATAACAATTCAGAGTCTTGAATCAAAGATCTTCTCTCTAAAAGAAGATCTTGAAAAATCAAAGGAGCAGAACAAAGAAGCTCTTGAACATGAAGTGATCAAATTGAAGCAACAAGTGGAAGAAGGAAGAAAAGTTGAAGAAGACCTAAGGAAACAGTATCTGGAAAAGGAAGAACAACATCAGGTTGAGGTAAATATCTTAAAAGGTAAATTAGAAGAAAAGGATAAATTGTTGCGATTTCAGAATAGTACTAAGATTTTGGATGACATTCTTGGTAGTCAAAGATCTCCTAGTATCAAAACTGGTCTAGGCTTTTATGAATCTGTTGAAGGTGAATCTAGCTTACAAGGTGAGGCAAGAAACTCTAATGAGAAATCTGAAATGCACAACGAAGAGATGAGAAGCAAACCCCATAAACAGCCAAGGAGAGAAATTCTTCAAAGGAAATCTTTTACTCCTCCACTGAATAATGTTGAATGCTATGTATGTCATAATCTTGGACATGTTGCAGCCAGATGTAGAAGTAGAATGGTTCAAGACCATCACAAAAGATCATCACATCCTAGGTATTTCAGAGGATATTGCTTTGCCTGCAATGCATATGGACACAAAGCAATTGATTGCAATAGAAGGAACATGAAATATGTAAGATGTTATACATGCAACACACTTGGACATAAAACAAGGGAAGGCAGGAGCAAATTCCAAAATTCAAAACAAGAGGACCATACATTATCACAGACAAAATTAGAGACAGAAAGATGTGACATTACTCAGTTAGCTGACATAACAGACACAGGGGAATCTGAAAGTGAACAAATTCAGTATTCCATCTTGCATACGCTGATATAATGAAGATAAGTCGCGTATATACGCGAGTTATAGGCTGCAGAGTCGCGTATATGGAGAATAGAAGAAAGGGCAGCAGAACAGACCCAGGAAATGGTTCGGTCATGATATGAAATGATTGGCACAGGCTCAGGGGGAGCATATACTTCAAATAATGCATTGTTGGCATTATGGTTAGAAGTTGTTGATAAAGTTTATGAAGCTAAATGATACATCTTGCTGTTTGATCAAAAGGAATGGTATTACAGGTTTGGATGCTGATGCTTATGGTGCAGATCATATATGATGAATATAGTCATGGTCTTGAATGAATCGCTGGTCTTAAAACTTGCATCTGCTAAGGGGGAGCATGGATGGATTGATACAACTTAGCATATACAAAGGGGAGCTCAATCAGAAACTTCAGCATGTATTCAGGGGGAGTATGGACAGCAGAAGGTATACCAAGGAAGAGAATATCTTGGTCCGCCCTTTGCCCTTGATGTCAAAGGGGGAGAGTAACTTGGTGTGGTGGTTGCCATCAAGTCCAAAGGGGGAGATTGTTGGCATTATGATACAGGTGTTGTCCTTGATGGCAACTCACTCAGAGATATGATACAGGTGATGGCAACTTAATCAGATGGCAGATTTAGTGCAGTAGGTCAAAAGAAAGGTATACGCGGGTTAGACTGATGGAAGAGCGTATATACGTGGGTTATCTGAGCAAAAGGCGCGTATACGTATACACGCAGGTTCACAGAAGGAAAAGCGCGTACATGGTTTTGGTCTGTGGCATTTGGTCCATGGTATTTTGGTATTGGTCCATGGTATTTGGTTCGAAATGACGACCTCAGGTTTTGGGTCCATGGTATTGTTTCTACATGGTTTTGGACCATGGTATTAAGAGAAGCCTAATCTATATAAGGAGAAGATCATTAGGCAAAAGGATAGCAAGGAATGGATGTCTGACGAAGTGGGAAGATCTAGTATTGCTGGTTATCAGTTTGTGTTGCTTGGCTCGGGTTGGATATGACAGCGAAGGTATAAGTAATTATCTTTAGATATGTACGCGGGTTGTCTCTGGTGAAAGCGCGTATACACGCGGTTTTGATATAGTCAAGTAGCGTATGCATTATGAGATTTGGTGTTTCAGGTTGCTGTTGATTCTGGTGGTTGTTGCAGAGTTCTGGGCTCTGGTTTGTGTTTTGTGTTTTGATGACAGGGTTTCAGTGATTCAGTATTGGGT
>APFE030657948.1:39955-98352 GCA_000404065.3 Pinus taeda
CAAAGTATAAATAAGGAAGATTTGGTAAAAGGACTAGATAATACTGATTCACCCCCCCTCTCAGTATTATTTTCAACAAACAATGGTTCACGGCATATGTCAATGGAACAATCCTCAAAGAAAACACTGCATAAGCTTCAACGTATTTTTAACAACTTCTCAATAGCAAAAATCCATTTCAGGAATTAAACTTATGGAGACCTTTTATTTTGACCTATGACCATGGAGTTCAACACACAGTGAATCACATACCATGAATCAAACATACATGCTATATACTAACTCGCACCATTTGTATATAGGATGAACATACTATGAATCGAATCACACCATTCTACTGCCTGTCATTCATTCCATTCTGTTCTAGAATATATCAATGCGCAGATGATAAATTCAAGTTACATATTTCGAGCGCTCAATTAACTATGGAATAGTTTGGAGAGCAAACAATGAGTAACACAATGTTCCAGTGATTTGACTTTTGGTGAGGAGTGCCCCTTTTTCACATCTGTCTCCTTATTCCTTGCTGTCCAGAATGTTTTAATAATACCGTAAACCTAACAAGAAAACAGATCTCGAAAATTCTCCATAGAGAGAAACTTCATCCTGGATTAAGTTATGCACATCTCACTCGAGAGACCAAATAAGACTTTAAACATTTATCTAGATCAAATTTGCCACTTACAATTTCGCTGTTAAACTGCTGGGCTACGTGCTTGATGTCATTGTTGGAGCAAAATTTCTAAAATTTCAAGATCCCCAAAATAGATGTCAAGAAAATAATAATATCACTGTTATTTTCCCCGCGAGCTTTCAGCCTCCGTGACTTTTTTTTTTGGACAGGCTAAAATTTCACGTTATCACAATTTTACACTAATCCCTGCAACATGCCTTGACTTGATCTCTTGATCACGCCCTTCCCACACGTATCTCCACACTCTTTCAATTCGGCTCTATCACGTCTTTTGTCGACCGCCTCCTAGTTTCTACTCAATGCAGGCTTGACAAGATCGCCAACATAGGCTCAATATGGATTTTAAAGTATGCGTCCATTGAAATTTCAACGCAGGTTTTTTCTCCAATGTAGACTCCAACTCAGATGCGCTCACGACAGGCACACTCAACTCCATGAACTTCAATCCGGACAGAAGGAACGTTGCAGATGAAGGACATGTTCTTTGAGTATTCGAGACCGACAAGTACATGAATGCTGGAGTTTACTTGCTCTGAGAAGACTCTGACACTCATCAAAATTGAGGAGAAAGAATTTGCAATGAAATTCACTTTTATCAGGTTTAAATTTAACGAACACTCCTGATCATTCTCGTCCAGAATACTTCCATATTCGCATCCATGGGGGCTTCCATAGCAGGCACGGCTTTGCTTCAATTTCTCTACCAAATGCACCCTTAAACTGATACTTACAGTCTACGGTAGGCAGACCATGTTAAACGCACATGATAAATGAATAAACCAACAAATATATATATCTATATATATTAAACGTTGGTTCCCACACATCTAAAATTTGAGGTCGCACTATAACTAATAAAATAGCACCAGATTTGTTGGGAATTTCGACAGTCGAACCCAAACTCACAGAAAAGAAGTTGAGTTTTCCAACTCCAGCGACAGGTAGTAACGCGGTTTTTGTAAAGGGCGAATCTGGTTTCTCAATCAACAAGGAGATACGTTGGAGCACAATACACTGGAGCATATGCAATAGCCGGTAGGCACACTCCTAGAATGTTTAAAAATCAGATGCGGATTTATCCTCACTGCTAACAACAAGGGAAGACATAGCATTGGATGCTTGCAAGAGTGGTTCTGCAGATGCGATGAACCATCCTTCCTGGTCATAAATGGCACATCATGGTTGATTTGTTCTTCTAAAGAGAGGCCGACAAAGCTAGGCTGCGATTTTCAGATGGAGCGTTATGTGTACAAGAGGCGTTCTGACAGGATATTTATCATCAGGCTGCAATTTTCAGATGGAGCGTTATGTGTACAAGAGGCGTTCTGACGGGATATTCATCATCAGGCTGCGATTTTCAGATGGAGCGTTATGTGTATGGAGGGATAAGATAGTGTGCAGAGGGAGCAGCTTTTTAACACAGCAGAGATGGAAGGGAATATGGCAGATTATTTCAGGATAGAGGCAGTGTTGGGCAGATACGTTATGGCAGAGGCAGTGCAGGTAATGAAGGTTAGGTCAGCACTATTTAAGGAAACTTAGACCGGTTGCTCAGGCAAAACAGGCCACACATCATGGCTCTGATACCATGTTAAACACACATGGTGAACGAGAGAAAAATATGAAAGATAAGCTTGCATTTCATTTTTATTAACAATAGATGTACATTTATAGTACAATATGGTGACCGTTGGGATTCACATCCCAAGGTCCCTTGGACTACTTTTGTCCATTCGGCTTCCACACTAACCCATTGAGGATTAGGTGTCCAACATTCATAAAGGAAAAGGGGGCAAGAGGGGGCCAAAGCAGCAGTAGACAGAAGGACTACAAACTAATTTGAATAGGCTCCAGGTTCTCGAAGTAGAAGAGGATATGATAAATATAGATCAGGTAATGGAAGGAAGCCCAAGGGAAAAGGAGAAAGAGGAAGATATAGCTCAAACACAGGATGGTATCACAGAGAAAGAGACTATGATGAGCAATGCAGAACTAGGGATGGACCAAGAAATGACCCACGGTGAGATGGAAATGGAAGATCATGAACTGTAGGAGATTCTTGACAGGGAACACCTAGATCTGGAAGGATTCTTGAAACAGGGGACCATGAGTGGGGTAGACTCTTTACTGCCAGAAGAATTTAATAGGGTACAACAGTTGTTCGTATGGAAAACTCAAGCTATAGGGCTGGATAGACAAGGAAAAGGTGAAAGGCAGGGCAACGAAGGCATGAAAACCATGAAAAACACACTGGGATTAGCTCCCAGAATTCGAGCAAAGAAAAGAGGCAGGAAAAAGTAGAATGAGTTATTGATGGAATGTGGAAAGCTAATGATAGATTCAGGTAAGATGAAAGTTCTAACTAGCTACTCCTTTATAAATCTTTAATAATGAAGTTTACATCTTGGAATATCAGAGTTATATGTAGCAAGAGAAAACAAAGAATTCTTAGTAATAGAATGAAACAAGAAGCTCCAGATATGATCTTTATCTAGGAAACTAAATGCTCCTTACAAAAAATAAGAGAAATTCAAAACAAATGGCTCAATCGATTTGAGTTTCTAGAAGTTAAATTAGATAATACAGTAGGGGGCATACTCAATCTTTGGAACCCCAAAAATATTGGTATTATTGATGCTGAGGCATATAGAAATTATTTATTAGTGGTTATTCAGCCGGTGGGAGATAGGGAGACCTATCTGGTCACAAATGTATATGACCCTCAAAGAATGGATGACAAAATTAGGTTTCTTGATTCTCTTATGGAGCTCAGAGATGGACATGTAAATGTACCATGGATCCTGTGTGGGATTTCAACATGATCAAATCACTTTCAGAGAAGAAAAGAGGAACTAGAACTTTAAGTAGAGACTCCACAACTTTTGAAACCTTTATAGATAATATGAAACTAGTTGACACTGACATGAGTAGTGGTCACTTTACTTGGAACAATAAAAGAGGAGGGGTGTCCCAAGTAGCCTCAAAGTTAGACAGATTCATAATCTCAGAAGATCTCATGCTAACCAACAAGGAAATGATAGCGAGAATTCTACCCTTTGGAGGCTCGAATCATTGGCCTACTCAACTGGAAGTCCAGAGCATAGGTAACCCCAAAAACAGACATTTTATATTTGAGAATATCTGGCTCTCCCACGCAGACTTCATCAACAACATTTAAAAATGGTGGACAGAAGACCTGCATATTCAAGGTACAAACATGTTCCTGCTTCACAAAAGACTTAGGCACATCAAACTCAAACTTAAAGATTGGAACAAGAATGTATTTGGGAATATTTTTACAACAAAAAAATCCATAGAGGATAAAATGCAGGAGCTCAATCAAAAACTTATCTTAGATGGCTTTGATATTGAGAGAAATGGCCAAGGTACCAAACGACATCAAGAATGAGAGATTTTATGTCAACAGGAGGAGATATTTTGGAGGCAAAAATCTAGAGTTCAATGGTTGAAAGAAAGGGAGTGTAACACCAGATTTTTCACATATCTACCATAGCGAACAGATCTCATAACAGAATATCCTTGATCAAGGACAAAGGTGGTAATCTACGTAATTCCCATGAAGAAGTAGAAGAAGTGCCAGTCCAACACTTTCATGGAATAACCCAAAAAATATTCCAGATAGAGAGCATTTCATTAGGGATTTAATAGGGCATATTCCTAGACTGGTAACGAGAGAGGATAATATTAATCTCAATAGGCCAGTTACATAAGAGGAGTTTAGTGAGGTCATCAAAGAGATGCAGAATGGTAAAGCACCAGGCCCATATGGTTTCAATGTGGATTTCTTCAAAGCATGTTGGAATATAGTTAAATAGGATATTTTGAATGTTGTGGAAGACTCCAGGGTGAATAGAACTATTTAGGGCACTCAACACCTCCTTCATTGCATTGATCCCTAAACAGGACAATGCTCAGACTCTTGACAGGTATAGATCCATAACCTTGTGCAATGTTGTTTACAAGATAATATCCAAGGTAGTTTCCAAAAAACTCAAACCACTTCTACCTTCGCTAGTCTCTGTGGAGCAATCTGGATATGTGGAGGGTAGGCAAATTCTCAATAACATCATTTAGGCACATGAGGTGGTGCACTCTTTGACTAGTAATAGGAAGGCTTGTATGATTATGCAATTGGATCTAGCCAAACCTTATGATAAACTAAATTGGTCCTATATTAGGAAGGTCCTTATTGCTTTTGGGTTTGATCATAACTGGGTTAGATGCGTTATGTCCTTGGTAACTTCTTCTAGCTTCTCAATTCTGGTCAATGTTCTCCTTCCAAAACCTTCTCTCCTTCTAGAGGCCTCAGGCAGGGTGATCCTCTTTCACACTTTCTCTTCATCCTCATGATGGAAGGGCTGGGTCAGTGAATCAAGCATGCCAAAGAGGTTGGTAATATCAAAGGCCTCCGACTTTCAGAAAATGGTTAGGCTTTAACACATCAACAGTTTGTTGATGATACTATGCTGCAAGGAATTCCCACAGTTAAAGAAGCTTTAGCATACAAGCATATCCTCTCTATCTTTTCCTTGGTTATAGGTATGGAGGTTAATCTTTCCAAATCTAAGATTTTTTTCTTTAACACCAATATTTCTATACAAAAAAATATCTCTAGGATTCTTGACATTCAAAGGGATTTCCTCCCATCTAAGTATTTGGGAGTTCCTCTTACTGATAAGCCTATGGACAAGGGCATCTGGGAACTAGTGATCAATAAGATGTATGATAAAATCAGAAAATGGACCTATAGATCTTTAAAGCTGGTAGGTCGGTTAGTGCTTACAAAATTTGTTCTCCAAGCAATTCCTGTCTTTATGTTATCTACCCTTCCTGCACCAATAGGAGTGCTACAACATTTCAGAAACATTCAAAGAGATTATCTTTGGGGCAAGGGGGAGGAAAGAAAAAGGTGGGCCTTGGTAGTCTGGGAGAAGATTTGCATACCTAAAAAATATGGGGGTCTTGGACTGGAAGATCCAAAAGCACTGAGTAAAGTTTTAGGGGCGAAATTATGTTGGCGCTAGGTTAAAGAACCAAAGGCATAATGGGATAGAATATGGAAAGAAAAATATGCTAGCAATTGGCAAGATATTGATCTAATAAGAATGTTTGGAATCAGTAAGGGCTCACATATTTGGAACCAAGCCTGGGGAAATAGAGAGTTAGTACAAAAAACAGCTTCTGGGAAATTAGAGATGGTGAGCTTGCTTTTTTCTAGGAGGACAAATGGAAACAGGAACCTATATTGTTGAGAGACAATCTAATAGACCTCAAGGAAGATACAGACACTAAAATATTATTTAAGGTGAAATATTACTGGGAGCAAACCAACAGTGAAGGAAAATGGAGAACCTGGAAAAAGATGGAATACAGGGAAGGTAGCCCATTGAAAGCCAAAGTGGAGGCACTTCTAGCAATGATGGAACAAAGGAAAATTTTAGTGACAGGGGGAAATACCTTCTCAGATGGGGAAATAATGTTGCAGGCACCTTTAATCTGAAGGAGGAAAAACATATACTCCTTAAGCTGGATTCCATTGAATAGGATAGGGTTTGGCAGAACATATGGAAATAGAAAGGATGGATGAAGATTAAGCTCTTCATGTGGTTAGTGCATCACAGGAAAATTTTGACTTGGGACAACATTTGGAAGAGGGGTGTTATGGGCCCCTCTAGATGCCAGCTATGTGAAGCCCAAGAGGAAACAATGGAGCACCTTCTTAATAATTGTATTTTCACCTGTTAGGTGTGGGATGCTTTTTCCTCTATCTTCCAGTAGACAGACAGAGATAAAGGAAGCATAATTAAGACCCCTATCAATTAGAGACACAACTTCTCTAATTTGGAACTTCTTGCCTCACCTTGAGCTTTGACACTAGGTTTCATAATATGGACAGTCTGGAAAGAAAGAAACAATAGAATCTTCAAAAATGTAAAAAGTTCCTCTCAACTCCTACTAGAACAAATCTTAAGATAATTGAAGGAGACTGTAAGCACCATTGTGCATTCAGTGCCTAAGATTCCTCCCTCTATTGCTGAAATGCAGATTCTCCTTAAGTTAGGTATGCAGGGGTTTATTCCACAAGGCCTAGACAGAGAGGTTTTGAGGATGGACTCTAAACTAGATAATTGGTATCCTCCCCCCCTAGGGTTTTCTGAAATTCAACATTGATGGAGCTTCCAAAGATAACTTGGGTATTGTGGGCTTTGACGGGGTACTTAGGGATGATAATGGCAGTGTCCTTTACATTTTCCATTGTCATTTTGGAAGAGCCACTAACAATATGGCAGAACTTCTGGCTCTTGAGCAATGTTTAGAAATTCTGAAGCAAGACAATCTACACAATGTTATAGTTAAGGCAGAATCTGAGTTAATCATAAACTTAGTTAAAAGAATAAGCTATGGCACGGAGTTGGAAAAAGTCTCTAAACAATGAATACTACTACAGGTCTTTTAGATAATCGAGCTTCATCTCCGAGGTGTCTGCATGGTAAGTTTTAACCATGTGAGAAGAACAGCTAACAAATTGGTTGACATTTTGGCTAATCAAGGAATACTCAATACTAAAAGTAGGGTGGTGCTGAAGTGGCTTGAGTTGCCTCTGTCTAGATTGAAGACACAATGTCATGAACAGATGGAAAAGGATATAATGGTGTTTCAAAACAAAGACACGGGGGCGGTGTTGTGTTTATTTGGTATATTTATGCAATTTTATCTCCAAAATAAGATCATTATGGGGATGAAGTTTACTGTCGGCCTCCCCAGCCTTCGGCAATACAGTCTCAGAAGTGTCAGAT
Organism: Pinus taeda; assembly: GCA_000404065.3. Lineage (NCBI taxonomy): Eukaryota > Viridiplantae > Streptophyta > Pinopsida > Pinales > Pinaceae > Pinus > Pinus taeda. The sequence goes on from APFE030657948.1 coordinate 47,468, forward strand.
GGAAGCTGAGGTGCAGGTACAATTCTGCAAATGGCGAGTTGAATAGTTGGGTTCTCAATAGTCACCGGTTTCTTAGCCCGCAGAGGAGGGATGTGGAAAGGGACCGGATCTCCGGCTTTCCCGACAGCCTGTATCCCCCCATTTTCCTTTTGCCGGTTTCATTTCAGCTCGGGAAGTGGTTTGGCGTCCATCACATGCCCTTTGCGTAGGAAGTGGTATTGTGGAGTTGGGAGCAAATCCACTCATTGCACTACACGTGGCAAGGTACGGAGTTGAAATACTGCCCTCATCGCATGTTATTCTTCAGTGGGTTAGGCCTGTGCAATATGGTCCTTGGTCGTTGGATCTTGCAGAACAGATCTATGGTCAGGAACAAGTGGGCTTGTTTGTGGGTCTATGGTGGCCACTGGGTGAGTATCCTACGGACAACTTGGCAGTGTGATATGATCCTCCGCTGTAGGATCTGGCAGGGAGATCTACGGTCAAAGATAGTTGCGCAGATCAAGGTAAACTTTCTTCTGGGTAAGTTGCATGATTGGATGGACATTGGTGGCATTCGCGCGCTCTGGATGCTCGAGAGTTTTATCCCCCTTCCGGACCCGAAATCCGTTTAGGAGTTTCCCTATTTCATCACCGGGTCCGCCTCCTAATTTTATGGGTTAATTTATTTACTTTTTGTGGACTTAATAGTTTTGTGGACAATGTAGGTTAAGTCCTTAGCTCGGGGCCTTTGGATAGTAGAGATTGTTTATTCTATGGCCCTCAATTCCTTTTGGAATGGTGTATACTATGTAAGATATTTTAAGTTTTAATGGAATTGAAGGATCGACTCTTGTATTAGAAAAAAAAAAAAAAACTATTGACACTGAACTTCATTCTTTACAATATGGAAGCAACACAACCATGGGTCGCATTGTACGAATATGAGAGGAGGAAATGGGACAATGATAGGAAAGAATTCAAATGGTTGAATGGTAGAAGCATGCCTTGTCTTGATCATTTAAAAGGAAATATACCAATGACATGCCCTAACAGTTGGGTTATTGATCAAGTTAGGGAGAAATACGATGCATATGGTCATTACCCACATGCCAAAGATGATGCACTAAACATAGGGATTGAGTGCAACAAATTGATAATTATAATATACTTCTGTACAATTTTAACTTCATACTACACCTTTGAATTGTAACATATACATACATATATATATATATATATATATATCTATATATATATGTGTGTGTGTGTGTGTGTGTGTGTGTGTATTATTTTTAATTATGTTCCAGTTATTAGACACATGACACTGTGATTTTTTCACTTTTTTATAGATGTATTTGTTCCCATATATGTGGGAAAATGCAAATCATTTTTGCATGAAGGATGCCGATGATGGATGCATGACACAAGATTGGGGAGTGGAAGTCAAGTTCAACCAATCTAGTCATGCTAGCCACCATGATCAAAACCTAATGAATGGGACGTTAGGTTTTTGAATACATGAGAAAAGTAAAACAAGATACAACAACTTCCATGATGTCTCTCATCAGAATAAGAGAGAGGGTTGGAGGAAGAGATACCACATGATGAAGAGGAGCTACATAAGTCATATTCATGAGAGACAAGGTTAACATGTGCATCATCATTGTTGGGAGATGGATGACTAGTAGATGTGACATCTGTAGGTTTTAACCCTATACAGAAATTACCTGCATACGAATTCTAAAACAAAGAAAATAAACAATGCGAGAGCATAACACATAAAACACATATGCACAGAGATTTTCCCCTGGATCCCAAAACCAAGACTACCAGCTTGTATTTTCATTAATGTTCCTGTTCAATGTTACAAACTATATTAAATACATGTCCGAGCATCCCAATACCATGGACGAAAACCATCGCATCCAAACAGGGACCGAAAACCAAGGTAGGTTCCGCCTAACCTAATATGGGTTTCCAAATTTTTTTTTCCTCAGCGCACTGCCGACCCGTAGAGGGGCGACCCGCCCCCAAACCCCCCAGAAGGGGGGCTGCCAGCCCCCCCTGTGACCCCCCCACTGTGAAATCGGCACAATGAAGGGGGGGGCTCTGCCCCCCCTCTAACCCCCTGGTTCACTACGTAGGTTAGTCGTGGAAAGAATATAACACAACTCAACAACATCTTCCGATGTTGACACTAAAGTATTTGTTGAAGAAGGTTGAACAAAATCACAATAGGATACATCAAGAGAGTCCAAATATATCAATCCCATGGATGATGATAGGTAGAGAATAGGGGCAGTACTATCCATCATATCGACATCAGGAAGAGGCATCACAACGGGTGGTTGAGAAACCTCCTGTTGTCTTATAGGAATGGGACCAAAACCCACGGGTAGAGGAGAGGTGGAATCACTATGAGTGACATCTAATTTGTAAATAAATTGAAGTGTATCACGAAAGTCTTCAAGACAGGGACAATGATGAGAATAATGATCATAATTATCACATAAAGCACAAGGGTGATTCATGCATAAGGATCTGTTCTTCTTAGTTGAATTGGATAAGGGGACATGGACCTCAAGAATCTTAGAATTAGCAAAGGTATCAGAGACCAACTTATTAATATGAGGGAGTTTAGGATAACTATTGGTGGCATGTCCAAAAACATCACACAAAGCACATGGAGGAGTAGGCTTAAGAGGTTAGGAGGAGTTGGAATTGGTTGGGGTGTTTGACTTTGGTTCCCCTTTCTTAGGCTTTGACCCCTCACCAGATTCTTTCACAACAAGAGTAGGTTCATGTTGAGGTTGTTGAGGAACTGAAGTAAGGGAAGGGGTAGGATAAATAGGTTGAACCAGGGTCAAAGCAGTGTAATGTTTGAGTTGATAAGGGGGACCTTTTACGGGAGGATGAATGTACGGGACTCGAATCCCCAAGGTAATGTTAGGTAAAATCAATGTAGCCATTACAGGTGTAGAATAAAATCTAGGGGTGGAAATAAGAATGGTATCTAACCAGAAAGGTAATGACCTGGGGAAACTACTCCTAGATGGTTAAGACTTGGGGGAATGGTTCCAGGCTAGAAAGGACTAAGATAGATACGAACAGAAGGAAATGGACCTTGAGGAGTAATACTGGAAGGCTAGGTTGAGTTCGGAACACCAAGTTGTGGAGGTGTTGGCTACTGTGAAGGTGTACGAGACCGCTTGTGGGTAGTCCATGATGCTTGAAGCATGCAAACACTAGAAGAGCTAGGCTCTAAGGGGGTAGGTGGTGGACCATAATAAGCACCAAGCAACGTGGAATCCTTGTAGACTCTAGGTGAGACATTGGTGAGGGACGAGATAGCCTTATTTCCAGTCATAGATGAGATAGTGGACTGAGGGGAAGTTTGAGATTTAGGATCATAGTAAGTCAATTGATCAATATTGTCATTCTTTCCATTATGTGGAAAGCATATCTTGGAAAAACCACATATGCAACAACGGACATGGCATAGGTGTAACTATGACCCAAGAGGATGTTATAATCTAATGGGGCATAAATGAGCTCAATATGAATGGAGACTATATTGCCAGTAATTGTAATTGGATAGTTATGATATAAGTCGAGGGGCTATGAGGGATGACTGTCGCGAGCACTGAGAGTGATGGTGGATAGGGACAGATTAGGGGAACCAAGTTGCTTACAAACACTAGCGGACATCACATAGGTGAAGGCACCTTTACCTAGATACACCACTGAATAGTGGAATTTTTTAGGGTGAATGGCACTTGAAAGGCATTCGATGAAGGAAGGGGAAGATGTTCCACTTTGTCAATGTCAAAGAAAATCATACTATCATCAGAATGATCCATAGTTCCCAAAGAAGAGAGTACATGTTTCCACTGGGATGGGCATGCCTAGAGGACTTCAAGCTTTAACATGGCAGCAAGAGACTGCGAAAGTCATCTACTATGCTCATTAGAGAACTTTTGAGGTCTAAAATGGGCCTCTTAAGAAACATGTACAACCAAAACAAAATTTATAAGAGCCAATCCAATTCAAGATGATGATGTCAACAATGGGGGATGATTCATCATTTTTGGGGTAAAAAAGTAAAAGTATTAAAAAATAATAAAATAATAAAAGTACTTTTTCAACTTGTATTTTCAACTTATCTCCCTAAGGTTTTACTCAAATTTCGAACGAGAGTACTTGTTGCAACCATGTTTTTTCATGTATTTCTCATTTTTCGTTTACTAGGGTCCATAAAACATATGCAACATGAGTACTCCTTGGATGAAGAATCATATTATGGATCCAACAAGTGTTCCCACTCAAAATTTGAGTAAACCCATAGGAAGACATGTTGAAAATAAGAGTTGAAAAAGTAGTTTTTTCTTCTTTCCCTCTAAAATTTGATGATGTAATCTAATCTTATTTTATTATTTCCACTATTATTTTATAGTGTCCTTAGGAGGCCCATTTCAAAGGTCAAAATCCCCCTTTCGATATATGGTCAACTTTAGTAGAAGTAGCATTTAGGCGTAATGGAAGTTTGTGGATCTTGGGGATAACCTTTACCTTAGGTGGAGGGATCTGTAAGGTAACATTTGATGACGATAGAGGCTCAGTGGAAAGTTGAGGTTGGGAATTAGTTGTTGACTTAGTGGGTGGCTTATCATATTGGTGCGATCAAGTCTGAAGGTTGAGTTATTTTGTATTGACTTCGTTAGAATTCATCATAAGGGTGTGGTAATCATTGGGGCCATATTGTGAAGGGTGAGGAGTTGCATGACCTTGTGTAGGTTGAGAAAAAATATATCCTTGATGAGGAAAAGGATTGGTAAGCACAACCGTTGAGATGAAGTAAGAGGATGAGGAGGTGGATCCATGGGCTATGGTCCTCTAGATGCAGTTGCTTGAGATTCCCATACTTGGCATATATGAGGTAAGAGTTGAGACTCATGGGTATAATTCCCATATACATTGTAATAGGCACAAGGTTTGTTTGTACAAAGAGCCTTGTTTTGCTTGGGTTGGCTTCCCTAATGTTGGGTTGTTGGATTAGGCTAATTTCCCTGAGGTGAATTAGGTTTTGCACCCTAGTTACCCTGACTACCTTGAGATTGATGGTTCCAGTTACCTTTCCCCTTGTTATATTTCTTGGGTTTGGGGGGATTGGTTGCACTATGTTGAGCATATAACTGACCTTGAGGAGGAGGTTGTTGTTGTGGAAGAGGTGGAGGAGGCATGGGGGGCTAGGGTATTAGTGCCAGAGGGGCTAGAGCACTAGCCAACGCATATAGATAAGAAGGAGGTGGGGAAACATTGGGATAAATAGGTGGAGCAACATCTAGACCTAGAATTGATTGATGCGGGTGGGGATATGCATATGATGTGTTGGGGACTAGATAAGTGTTTCCATGAGAATTACTGAGAGCGGGTTAGGTGTAACAGGAACTCGTCCCCCCCTGGGGTTTAGCATAACTCATTGGAGGTGGAGCATATGGTTGAGGTTGAGGGTGTGAAATGGATCCAATGATACCATCAACAACATGAAATGCCTCTAGTACATTAGAAGGAGTATGTTGAGGTAGATCGGGAATGACAATATAAACATATCCTGATTGGGCATAGATGAGGTCATATTTCAAAGCTACTTGGAGTGAATCTTCCTCAGACTAGGGGAAGTAAGAAGAAACATATTTACCAATGGGGGACAAAAGTGATCTAAGGAACCGATCCATATAGACATGCTCTTTGAATTAAGGAGCTTAAGATATTCTCCTCCTTCTATGTCATTCTTGAACATGGTTAGATAGGTGGGTGGTAGAAATTAGATGGAAAGAAGTCAAGAGTTCGATGCCAATGTCATATCAGAGCGGTAACTAGAAGTATGACATAAAATTTTTGGCTAGCGTCACAAATGTGGAGTGGGAGGCATGTGTTTGGTGCACATACCATTTGGAAGCAGCTCTAGTAAGGGTGTGCTGGAATAAATGAAGATGAATGGAGTCTTCAATGATGGAATTAGATGAATACAACATATGAAATGAGAAAACATGATATGTGGGTCTTCTCCAAGATTACCCTCAAACATGGGGATGTCTGAAGGAAGATTGGTAGGCATAGCAAGCCAATTGGGGTCATGGAGAATATGGTCGTTGATGATTTGGCTGAAATCAAGGAGGCTCAAACCAGTTATAAAAGGAAGAAATTGAGTAGGAGTGACCATACTAATGGAGGTTGTGCTTGTGGGCTTACTCAGGTTACCATCATGGTTACCACCTATGTTTCCCGCACCCAACTTGGTGCCTAACATGGTGTTAGTATGAGGTTGGGAAGATCCATAGTCAAAGGAAGAACTAGAAGAATCAACAGAATGAGAGTCAGAATAAGGACTTGATGGAGAACTGGGAGGATGAAATCTAACTCAATGGGGAGGATTAAGATGTCCTAAAGGAAACAGGGGGTGAAGGACATGAAGTATCTACGAAAAATGCCTATTTGGAGCAATGATGTCAAGAAAAAGATCCCTCTAGCCCAATGGTATGGAATCCCAAGTGTTGTCTAGGTAAATCCTCTCTATGGACGAAGACGATCCCTCTAGCCGAGTGAGTGGGACTAGCAACCTACGCGAAAATACACAAGACACTTTCCTAAATTACAATCAAAATGAGAGGAGAGGAAGATGGTCTACCTCATTCTGATGCTATAACGTCCTTCTTTGTTGAAGACCTCGAATAACTTGCACATCGGGCTCAGTCCTACTACTCAAGAGATCAAAGACACAACAAAGCATATGAATAAAAATATCATATTCGAAGGTAATCCACTTAATAGATCAAGGAGCATTAAGATAAATTATGCATTAACACACATTTATGGAAAGTGAACCAACAATTGTATATATTAATAGAATAAAGGAGGAAGCATATAATGAATCCTTGATGTTAGTAATATCTCAAGTGAATGTCCAAGTCCAAGCTCAAGTTCTCCAAGCCAAATGAGTAGCTTGTAGGCACTATCTCAGCATAAGGGTGCAAATAGCCAAAAACCAACCATTTGGGAATGGAAAAAGATGAATCTATAGGAAGGGAAAGGGAGTTAGGATATCTCCAAAGATAGGAGAAGGACCTCATCTCAAAGAGGTAGATCATAGGGATAAGACCAAAGGGCCAAGTTTAGAGAACTCGACCTCATCCACACCAAACAACCTCAAACTCGTCATTTTGGAAGCCTCTAGATCATGAAGCTTCTTTTCCTCTTTGGGAAAAATTTCCTTTTAGGGATCATTGCAGGTATCCAAGACAAAAGTGCATTGGTAGCGTGAGGCTAGTGAAGTTCATCTAGCGACCAGCACGGGTCGCCAATGTTAGGGGAGCGACGATCTACAAATTAGGGTTTTAGTGCTCTTTTCTCTAGGGGAAGCTCAAGGCATTTCTCCATCAGTGTTTTAGGGAGGATATGAGCTACATATTAGGGTGAGTAAACTACATGATTTCCAGGTTTCAGGAACTTCGGGTTATGTCATAGGGAAGTGTAGGAGGTGTGACAAAATACTGTGTAATAGATGCCCCCTAAAGCATGAAGGAAGAATAGGGAGTGGTGGCTGAGATGCTTTATGATATTTTGCAAGAACGAGAACAAACATTGTCAAGAGACCTGCAAATCAAGGACACATATCCATATACATATCTGATATCAAAACATGAATCCACAGTATGGATGTAGCCATCTGGATAGTAAGGACTATGAAAAGAAAAAGATCCACGACATTGGCGTAACCATCCAAAAGAGAAGGATCATTTGTAAATCTAAGATCCAAGGTATGGATGCAGGCACCCCTTATAGAAGGATCATCATAAATGTAAAGTCCCATGGTAGGGCATGTCCATTTGTATAGAATAAACATGTGTACAATCATGAACAATACATATCTCTATTCAACCTGAGTCATATCAAGCAAAACTCAGGGTCTTGTGCTCCATCCCAACTCGATCAAACTACGAATTCTAACATGCGAATGAATGTGTCGAAATTTAACATGCTAGAAAACCACCTGATTACTAGCCAATGATGTGGACCGTTAATAGGCACAAGCGAAACCATCAGTAATGACAATGGTTCTCAAGGTATGACAATACAATCCATGAATTTGAAAACAAAGATGAAGGGGAAAAATTGTGGAATCATCCGATGAATGCCCAATGATGAAAACCTATCATTGGATGCGAAGAAATTTCCATTAAGGCATACAATCTCTAAGGTACTGAAAGGGAGTCTCTAAGTCATCTTCCTGGATAATGAGTTAAAGTCAGTAGGAAGCGACCCGTTGAAGGAGGGCCATAATGATTCCCCCATCATCGACACAAAACAAGGAATAACATGGAATGAATAAATAGGATCCAAGACTGTAACAAAGGGTCAGACAATGTATAGGTAATGAATTGCAGATAGGAACTCTATTCAACATCGGTGACATGACCTCAAAGTGTTGCAGCATTTGACTCAACATAAGCCAAAAGGTCATGATGACGAAATGGAATAGGCAGATGGAAGGCAAAGTGGATTACCCAAACCTGGAAGGACAAGTGATTGAGTGAGGATATTCCAAACCTAACATGAGAAATAGATAAGGGTCATGTTCAAGAGTGACATTCTGCCTATACAAGGGATGTTTCACTTTCATTTCCCCCCACTATTTCTAGCAATTAGCCCAAGTATTTTTAATCACAAGCTTGAATGGGATAGCATATGCTTGTCATATAAGTTCATTCTTCGAATGAATCCATCCTAGTAAGTTTTACAAGTACTAGGAAGGAGAAAATTAGTCTCATCATGGTGATAAGTCTTTCAATGTAAACATTCGTAATGAGCTCGACAGAAGGATAAATCAGTATCTTTTTCATATTTAGAGAGTTTGAAAAAGAGATGAAAAAAACTCCATCATGTCCCTTTTCGTAATTTATCTCTCGAACTCGAAAAGGTAGAAAAAAATATCTGAGAGAACCTCTTGACCATGTCAACCAAGGTGTACCTTTTTCGTAAATAGTCAATCTTAGCCCGAAAAAGGGGTAAACAGATACTGAGATGACATCAATTCATTTAATTTAACGAGTTCAAAAAGACAAGTACTTGGCTATCCTTTTATATTTTGAGAGTCAGAAAAGAGCTTAAAGATGGCTCTAGGGGGGTTCCTTTTTCGTTTATTTTTAACGAGTCTGAAAAAGAGACAAAATAAAAACTCATTCAATCAGTCAAATATGATCATTGAATTCACCAAAAAGGACCTGTGACTATGGAAAGACAACCACACATCAATGATATTGAGAAAAATAATAAAATATTGGTAAAAAATGAGTTTAAAACTTAGAAATAGGCCAAAAGTAACCTGGAGAATGCATTTTACCCCATTTTCTTTGATTTTTTAGGTAGGCAGTGCGAGAGATCCAGGGCATTATTTCACAAGCCGTTAGTTGCAGGTAAGAGCTCTTCCTTTTCTCTTGCATTTCATTGTGTTTTCATGATTTTCATTGGGTTTTTTCTTGCCAAAAGGAAGGATTTCAATTTTTATAGTGGGGCTGATCATCACGGGTTTGCTCATCGAACTCGTGATGGTCACCCCTGAGCCCGAAAGGTCCTCGCGCTCCCAGCACGATTTTAATCAAAATAGACCTGAGTACTGCAGGGCAGAAAATTTGACAAAAAAATTCCTATTAGAGTGAAAGTTTTGAGTTTTTATTCATTGAAAAACATCCAATCTATGTTTAATGGTTGTTTTGCAGGAGATTTTGACAACATGATCACCGAACAGAAGGAGAGAGGCCACGAGGCAGAAGATCACCAGGCTGCCAAAGATCGAGAATGTGTGAATGTTTTGAGGAATTGTGGGCTACTAAAAGTTTTTTGAACCACAAGATTTAGAGCCTACAACGAGCTGCTACACTACCTAATCAGTTTATGGGATGTTCATTGAGAAATCTTCATTATTGGAGACCAAGAACTAGATCTTGAAGTAGCGGACATCTATGTCATTACTAGATTGTCCATAAGAGGGGAATGGGTTCAACTCTTTGGATCTTGTCCTGGAGGTGAGAGCACCAATGCCCTAATCAGGAGACATTTCTCGAGTGTAGAGACAACAATGAAAGGGAAGGTGAAGATACTTACTGTCAAAAATCTTCCCTTGAGGATAGTTTTACACATCATGGCTCATATAGCCAGGTCACATGCTTTACACAAGATTTCAAAATATCAATTCCAGTATGACGTAGACTACCTTACTCCAATAGTATTCAACTCATGTAATGGGTTGTTGGTCAATATGAAGAGGCAACTGACTAAAGGTAAGCGGGGAAAACTGATGCAGCTTGGATTCAATTCAATCTTGGTCACTTTGTTTTTGGAGAAAGTGCCCCTATTTTGGTATCAGTGGATAGATGTGTCAGATCTTGCTCCACAAGATCCTAGTTTGGTCAGATGGAGTGAACTCATGCCTCATGGAGGAGGGGACCAACAGATGGATTTCCCTCCATAGTTTTTTAGTTGGTTGCATCGCTAAATGATCATTGTGGTTGACTATGCCTATGAAGGAACATATTTCAGATGGCATCCAAATCTACCTCTGCCATTGGGTGAACAGTGGACTGATGCAGGTAAAACTTGTTTTTTCGATTTTTCAAGTTTTATGAGTTTTTTTAATTAAAGTGTATCTGAGATTTAACTTGTGATAAATGTGTAGATGTTGGACCAGAAAGGCTTCCTGGCATATCAATAATAGCACAGAGAGTAGCACGTCAGAGAGAGGATGCTTCATATGAGGAAGTAGCATATCCCATGGTGGAGATGGAATTCAATTTAGAAGTGATCACCCATGGGATTCTAGAATACAAGACTATAGATCATATGCCATTGTGATACTAGAGGCATACAATAAGAGTGTCTGTGAGACTGCGTCGGTTATTAGGCCGAGTGATTAGAGTGGTCTCATGCTATCATGAGGATCTTGTAGGGGAATAACCTTTCTAGTTGTTTTTTGTACTATTGTAGGCTTTGAAAGACATGTGTCTCGAAACACTTTATTTTTTAAGATTTTGATGAAAAACTCTGACAAACATGATATATCTATATATATTTATATATACACATATGCATGTTTTATTTTCTACTTATGTGTGCATGTACCATGATGATATGATCAGTTTTATAAATTACACAAATACCTATCAAGAACATAATTTGCTAATGCACCTATTAATGTATTCAAGTTACGTGGAATGTGTTGATATGTGATAAAATCAAATTTTCTTTTCAGTAATTGAACACGTAGATACATACGCATAATTTGTGGATTTCTTACTAAGTAATGATTATTCAATTTTAACACAATGAGTTGTGAATCTAATTTAACAACTAAATTCCTAATGCTAAGAGCAACTACTTCTGATAATAGCTTAATCACTGCATTGTATTTGGCAATATTTTTAGTTGTGTGTCCCCAGAAAATACCTTGTAAATTGATCAACTTGCCATCTAGAGTAAAAAGTGCCCAAGTTATGGAAGAAAAGTTTCATGTGCTATGACAAGCACCATCAGCAAAACCAACATAATGCTTTTATGACATCTGCAAACCGAGTGGAACACAAGTTAAGCAGAAAAACATGTCTTCAAAGCAAACAATCACACCAAAAAATCAAACCACACACCAATGAATTCACACACTAATGTACAATGCATTACCTTCATAGTCAACTAGCTCATAGGCACCTTTTTGCAAGACACATTTTACAATATATGACCCATGACACATAGGTTCGAACTTCATAGTTATCAACTTATCGTTGGCTTGATCATATATGATGACCAAGTCACCTTCAGTAAGAATGCGTAGAGAAACAATTTGATCAAAATGGGCTTGAACTCGTTTTTTCTGTGCTTCAATCACCATCACAGCAATACGACAGGTCTCATCAAGCCGCTCGAGATAAAGTAACTGCTCCTCTTCAGGCGAGGTATCAGGAAGTAGTTTGATAGCTACTTTCAATGAAAGGGATTTCACATTCAATCGAGAGTATCACCTCTAAGCCATAAACCAACTAGAATGGAATGAAACCAGTGGTTGTCTTACTCGAAGTCTGGTAAGCCCAAAGAGCTGAGAATATCATGATATGCTAATCCTTTTTATGCTTCCCAATGGTTCTTTGAAGCATAGTAATCAAAACTTTGTTAATTGCTTCAACTTTGCCATTGGCTTGTGGATAGTAAGGAGTTGAGATATCATGGCGAAAACCCAACTGAGAAGTTAGCTCTGCCATCATGTACTGATGAAAATGGCATCCATGATCTATGACAATGGCTTGAGGGACACAAACAGGCTATGACATTGTTAAATAGGAACTGAGTAGTAGTGATACCATCATCATTATATTTAGGCATCGCCTCAGCCCATTTAGTGAAGTATTCGACGATAACAATGATATAGCCATGCCCCTCGACTGAGTGAGGGTTACATGTCATGAAATATATGCCGCACTTAGAAAATGGGAAAATGGTAACAACTGGGTGTAAGGATGTTGTCAGGGCTCGCCATTTTCAGTTATATATTTGACATTCATGGCACTTCTGAACAACCAAAATACAATCCTTAAAAATGGAAGGCCAAAAATAATCAGCATGAAGGATGTTCAGAGCAATGGCATAGCCTGACATGTGACCACCACATGTCGCAGAGTGGTAGTCATTCAAGATTCGTTCATCCTCTTCAAGTGTTAGATATCTATGAAGAACATAATCAACACTGACTCTATATAATGTATCACCAATAATCTGATAAGGTTGAGACTGATGCTGAATGCGGTGTTGGTCAAAATAAGACAACTCGGATTGGAAGGTTTGGGTTTGAAGATAAGAAATGATATCTTCATACCACGGGTTGAGAGTGCTGATGAGAAACAACCTTTCATTAGGAATCTGCTCAGAAAAATTAGTGGAAGTGTTTGTGGAAGGAAGGGAGCAAATCAATTAGACAAAAATGAGTGACTTCTTTGATTTGGCAAAAGTAAACTCCAATTCAAACTCTTGCAGGATAACAATTCATTTAGAGTATTTTCCCGCAAGAAATTGACAAGTAAAAATATAAGTCATGGGTTTTAATTAGAAATCACCATGGTCTTCCGTAGAAGAATGTAATGACGAAATCGTTGAAAAACATGGACTGCTGCCAAGGAAAGTTTCTTGACATGAGCATATCAAGTTTCAATGTCAATAAGATTTTGACTTAAATAATAAACCATGTTTTCATTACCATCTTCATCATCCTAGACCAATACCATAGAAATGGTACTATCGGCTGCGGCCAAGTAGAGTAAATAACCGCGGTGATAGTTGGGGGAGCACAATAAAGGAGCATTGTTAGCGTGGTGGGGCCTAACCCAGGTTTAGCGTTAGTTAGCCAAACAAATCCCTACACTACTAGCCCTTTTAGCATTAGCTCATGGATCGCGGAGTGAAGTCTCACCCGAAGCAGTATGGGGGGGTGCTGGAACCAAGTTTCTACACCCTTAGATGGTCGTTATGTCGGTTTATTCCTCTTATTCCTACTTTCACATAGGTCATTAAGTCCTAGGTCTCTATCTATGTATCCCTTTATTCTACCCTTCAGTACCTCCATAAAGGGGTAGGATTGGCCTTCGCACAACCCTAACCTACGGTTTAGGTACTTTCGTGCTGCTAAAGCAGCATATAGAACAAGTTTCTGAGTTATCCCTAAGTTTTTAATTATCTTACTAAACAATCACTGCTAGCACTGTGTAAACAAATATTCTTACTTGCACTCGATTAACCAACATAATTACATATATTCGCTCATCACATAAGAATTGCAAATGAAATACATACACAATATGACAAGATGCATTAACAGGAAACAAAGATGCAGAATTTGTAGAATTCTTCTCTTTATTGATATCTTTAGATGATTAGACTTTATCCACCTTGTGAACATAACTGCAGAGGTCCATGCACTCAACTGTGGACTTCTACCCTAGGCCTCTGCGCACTCAGCTGCAGAGCCTCTACCTACACTAATACCTGAAACTTAGACTTCTATCCTTATCGCTTAAGACTACTTACTTCTACCAAACTTATCTATGACTACATAGAGCTTACTTACTTAGCTCTTTTTATACAATCCCATGGTTTGCAGAGCATGGGAATATATTTTACAACCAACTTTACTTTACAAAATAATGGTGGACAACCCTTTATGACTCATGACACCTTCGCTCTCCAAGAGCACAAAATGCAAAGTCTTTACAATTTTATTAAAAAATTTGACCCAGAATAGGGGCTTTTAGCTGCAACACTCTCCTTGGGGGATCCCATTCCCAACAGGCCGCCAACACAAATATTGTGACTCGCCCTCAAGTCACTCAGCAGGTGCAAAGGTCTTAGCATGGAGACCTCCCAGCTCGACCCTTATGATGAGCTATTAGAGCTATATAAAAGGGTCTCTTTCACCTCTAGTTACCTCACATTAATATGTCAATCTGGGAACGTCTTGTTATTTCAAATAGTGTCTTAGTCTGAGGCTTAGCACTTGTCAGAGTAATGCTCATAGTACAGTTGTTTAGAAACTACAAAAGTAAATAGATGCGTGTCTACAACTTAACTTGCTAAATCACACCAAGCATTGCATCAGTCAAAGGTTCGGTAGCAATAACCCATCCTTTTCGTAACTGATGAGAATAGATCCGAGTCTGGGAGCTAGGTAGCAAATGTTAGCGCTCACTACAGCCTGAGATCGTCCTTAATGAATAGAAATGAAATGGAAAGTAAAGGAAATAACAATGAAATAGAACAACACATCATCCAAGGGTTCGGTAGAAATAACCCATCCCTTTCATAATTGATGGGAGCAGATCAGAGGTCTAGGAGCCAGGTAGAAGATGCTGATGCTCACTACAGCCTGAGACCGTCCTTAAGAAACAACAAATCAACCATCATGAAATGGAACAGCAATTGGAATGGAACAACAATTGAAATGGAACAACAATTTAGAAATGGAACAACAATTAAAATGGAACAACAACCAAAATAAGTAGTAACCAAGTTCATCAAGCTGTAACTCTATTTAATCGCTCCAATCAAAACATCAATCCTTCACTCTTAAGAGATATACACATACTATGGAACAACACTACTGATTAAAACCATAGAAACACAATGTGCTTAATCTAATTCTGTTATTGATCTACATAAAAGCATACGATTGCATCTCAAGGTGAAAACAGTGACATTCAAGGGTTCAATAATCATGTGAAATCAAACTTTTCAAGGTAACTGCTGCAATGCTAAAGCACAATCGCAATAAACTCTATAATTGAATGACAGTGTCCTGTAGAGATTAATCAACACTTAAAAGATTGGTAACATGATATGACGTCAATATAAGACTTTCGTTTGCAGAAGCATTAAATTAAACATAACAGAGCATGTAATATAAATGTTCTTAAGACACAACAGATTACTAGATCACTTCTATAAACAAACCACAAAGAAACCACGTGTAATGGTACAAGAGCAAGTTTCCTCCAAGGTCGGGCCCTCAACCTCTAGGGGTACACCGCTTAAGATTGATCCAGGCTCAAAGATAAAAGAGTAACCGAGTCTGTATTAATGCATGAAATAAAATTACAGGAACTCAAGTCCTCAACAGAACATAGAGATCATAGTCTTGATTTTTCTTAAAAGAAATTACATAAAAGTCCTCCTTCTAGCGAACAACGCTATCCCTTATATAAGGATGATAACGGAGATATCTAGATACAGAAAATAGATAAAATAGCGATCCCTCGGGATATAAGATCTTGAGGGATTCGCAGAATCGTTAATCCTGAGTCACTTCTTTCCTTTTCTGCTCCGAGCTGGTATCTCCGCTTCCTTTCCTGGGTTGGTCCGTTTTGATCTGGTTTGCTTGCAGTCTCCCATCAAAGGGACAATAGTTAGCTCATCTTTGTCTTTTCCTTTGGGATAGCCACTTTCCGTTTTCCCTCCCTCCTGCACATAAGAATGACGATTATCAACGTGTCCTATTAATCTCACATGTTTCATTATAAATCCTCATTACTATCTAAGTTTCTAATGCAAAAGGCTTTTAAGTTCTAATGAAAAGATACTAAAATAACCATCGAAACATACCTTCTTTGATACTCAACACACCCCCCAGCTTACCCTTTTTCATGGCCTCATGAAAACATTGTAGTTGACATGCAAAGCAGTGAGTGAGTAGGCTGGAGATGAAATCTCATGTGGGGGCCTACGACCGTGATGCGAAATTAAATGATCAAAGAAATGGCTTGTCTGGCGCTCAGGCATCTCATACAGGGCTTGGTATCCGGGTGCAGGATGCCAAATGATTGGACTCCAAAACCTATATCCTAACCAGGATGGCCCTGCCCTCAAAACAAATTTTCCATAGAGAGGGAATCGGTTAGAAGCAAGTTTAAAATTCTCATATTTAAATGGTTCTCTGAGGTGGATACTCAGATTAGATATTCGATATCGAAATTTAGCTGCTTCAACGACAAGGTCTTTAATAGAATAAAAGTATTCAAGCCCCTGCCGAATGATTGCTTCATGCATGGGTCCTAATGCTTCAATCACTCTTGGAGCTTTCATGAGATTTCTATGTCTCCTCCATAACTGTTATGGGTCTCTAGGCTCAACTATTACCCATAGATCTAATCCGTTTTCTTGCCTTTGAAAAGCATTTTAGGCTTTAAGACATTTAATTTGATTGACTGCAAATGAAATAAATGCTTGCAATTGAATGTCCCCAACAAAAGGGCCAGGGTTCAGCTCGGTCTCTTGTTCTAGTACAAGGTTATGCAAGTAAAATTCACACAATAACCTTTGTACTTTTACCTCATAATGTTTACAACAATTTATAAAATCATTTATAGTGTTAATTTGTATAGGAGCACCTGCTTTAACAACCTTTATTTTCAATTGTAAATACCTTTCCATTAGAAATAGGGCATAGTTCTTGGCAGGGGCTCTACATGCTAGGATTTCATTATATAGAGAACACAAGGTATCCATCTGTTTAATAACTACATCTAATCTACGGGTTACCTTGGCAACTTTCTCTTGTTCCCTTTGCCATCCTTCGAAAGCTTCGCTTTCAGATAAGTTGACGCTCCTTAGCTGCTGCTATAGTTCTTCATATTTTTCTTGTGGGACCATTTGCTCCCTAAGCTTTTCTGTTTCTTGCTAGGCCTGCTTCAAATGTTTGTGGAGGGTTCTCATTTTTGGATCCTTCTTCCATGCATCCGTGGAGGTCGGGAGCTTTACTTGAACTTTCTTACTGCGCTGGTTCGAGTTCAAAGCCCTTATTACTCCCGAAGGTGGTGCCTCCATCTGAACCCGTCTTATCTTCTTTTTCAATTTTAACACGAACTCTAGCCCACTACTGTTCCTTTTCAAATGGAACAATAGTTTGTTTCTCAGCTTCATTTGGAACAACAGTTTGGCTTTTGTCAGGGTTTTGAGCAGTGGGATGGATTCTGGTCCTCCGCCTCTTGCCCTTAAGGGATCTTACTGGTGTGGTCAGACCTTTCCTTCCTGAAGTTCCTTACATCCTTTGCCTTGACTTTAGAATCCTAATCTGTTGGTGAAGCTGCACTATTATGTTCAGTAGTGTCCATTGTTCCCTTCTTAATTCCCTTATTTCCATCATCTCTTTAGAAAGAACAACAGGTTGTTCACTGTGGTTTGGACTGTGGCTAGCTTCCTGATTTTCTTCCTGAGGTGGCTGTTCCGGGGTAAGAACCTTACTTGGCTCTGTTATTTCTTGGGATAATTCTTCTTCTGCCCTTATTTCCTCCGGACTTTCTTCTGGTGCCTTCTGATTAGGAATGGGTTGTTCCTGCTCAACATTTTCAGATATCTTCTCATTATGAACGGACAAATTTTCTACTTCCACCTCTTCTGCATGCAATTCCTCGGGTGCATCTTTCCTGGGTTTTCTCTATGGCATGGAGGTTTTGATGGACTCAGGAGTTGGCCATATTTTCCCATATTGGCCAAAATGTTGGCCAATTCATCTTCCCCTAAAAGGTCTTGTAATGGGCTCCCTTCCTGTTGTTCCATTCCTTCCTTCTGCTTGGACTGCTCAAATTCTTTCTTCTCATCTCCTTCCTCTTCAGACTGCTCATCATTTTCTTCTTCTCTCCCCGCAGATTGCTTTGCCTCCTCTTCTTCTCCTTATGTTTCAGCCTCTGCAGACTTCTCTTCTTCCTCGACATCTTCTTCTTCTTCTGTTTTTGTCTCTACAGACTGCTCTGCTTCCTCGTCGGTTTCTTCTTCCGTTTCTGTCTCTGCAGCCTGCTCTGCTTCCTCATTGTTTTCTTCCTCCGTTTTCGTCTCTGCAGACTGCTCATCTTCGATTTCTATAGCTTAGCTTGTGCCTTCCTGGGGTTTCTCCAACCCTCTTCGTAGCCCTGCGAGCCTTGCCGATTTTCTACGTTTTTATGGTTGTTCGGGTGTACTAGCATCATGTTTCTGTTTTTCAGATCATTTTTCAGGTTGCTCTTCTGTGCAAGTGTCCTGCTTGCGTTTTTCTGAACGTTGGGGTGTGCTATCAACTTGTTTTCATTTTTTCGGGCGTCCAGATGTGTGCGTCCCTCTATTGATGATGGCAATTAGTTCTTCCCAACTGCTCTGCTGTTGGGTGAGACTATAATTAACTATCAACCGAATTAACCCGTGGTGGCTAACAACTGATTCTACATGTTGTGCCCTCTTCATACTTCGTGCAATGTCATGCAATAGTGAATTCAACAATGTAGGTAAATTCACAGAACATTTATGTTTTAAGACAGCTAGGAGTTTAATATGTCGTGGTCTTACCACGTATTTTCTGCCTTCACAAGTGATGTAGCTTTGGATGATTTTTGCCAATTCCGCCCATGGCTCTCCTAACATTGCTGGTAGCACCCCCTTTCCTCAAATTGTGAAACTCTGGCCCTCGTCTTGAAAGATTTCCAAAACCTTCTGCAGCCTTTCCTTCTTTATTGTCCACACTGGTCCAGTGGCTGGTAGTCCCGTGAATATTTCTATTATGTCATTGGTGATTGCTATTTGCTTTCCTCTTAGTGTGGAGTAGTCTTCCTGTAAATTCTGTAAGAATTCTATCGCTACTATTTCATTGGACTCCTTCAGGCGGTTGAGATAGGTCAACCATCTTGCTTTCTTTAGGATTCTTCGGGCTGTAGCCGAAACAGTCAATACTTGCGGTTCTCGGCGAACTGACCTTCCTCCCATAGTTTCACTGCAAATTCTCAAATGAACGACAGTTGTTTGTTGAAACACAGAGAAGCTGGTGGCGTATCACTCGTTCAAATTCTAATGCTACGGCGTATGTAGTAGAAATGGCTTCGAATAGCGGCTCATGCAGAAGAAAACAAAAATAGAAAAAGAATATCATTGAGCCGTACTGTGCCCGAGTACACAATTTCTCAAATAATGGACTGACACGTGCTCTGGGGAATGATGAGGTTACCTCCCCCCCCGCAATGTGATAGGTTGTCCCAGCCATCAAATAAAGGAGCATCGTATGTTCTGCCACGAGGTCTTTATGGAATATCGTATGGAAATATGCCATGCTTACAAAAATAGTCGATTACTGAAATCGAGGTATAAAGTTACATCGCTTTTAATATGTAAGGGATTGCATTGATTTGATGGAAGTTCAGGGATAAGACATTTTCCATAAATAGAGAGTCTCATGCGGTCACTGTCACTAGCTTCGTAATGATTAGCGATAATATATAGTCATGCACTATAAGGTTGGGTAGTATTATATAAGTAATTATCACGGCATAAGAAACAAAAGGATGCAATCTTCTTACCTATTGGTGTAAAAATACGACTTCAATACCATTAACAATGCTCTACTACCGACAGGTGTCCATAACCTTGGCAGAGTTGTTTGTTTCACCCTTGGAACCATAGTCCTTTGTGTATGCCAGGAAGCGTTGTATAATGTCAAAATGTAGGCCACTATGTTGGCTTGGTGACCAGTTAGTCATAATTCCATTCATGAGGGAGGAGCGAATAGTGGGCAGGTCGGCTCGTGGTGAGACCTCCTGTTCCAAGGGTTATTTGTTTGATATACCTTTTGGACCATTTCCCAGGTGTAGTGGCCCTAGTGGGAATGCCACTTCGCTTCCATCCTGATGATCATGGTAGGCCAACTCGTAATGAGACTTCCTATCCTGCAATTTGACAATTTTTAGAAACCCTTTTTTGCTTCCTTCTTTATTCTTTTTATTTTTAATAGAGAGCCTTTCCTGTTTATACACAAAGGGTGGTTCAACACTCCTTAAGAGTAGGAATGGTGGAAGAAGTCTTAATATCCCAATAGAAAGGTATAGATCCTTTGATCTTATTGCCAAATGATAATCAAAGAAGATTAAAAAAAGAACCATCATGATACAGATAACCAATCAGAACGGAGTTAGTAGAACAATGGTAGCAAAATATGATAAATAAGCATGTGTTCCCCTGTGCCTTTCACTAATTTAGGGCAGTCTCTT
This sequence comes from Pinus taeda, assembly GCA_000404065.3. NCBI lineage: Eukaryota > Viridiplantae > Streptophyta > Pinopsida > Pinales > Pinaceae > Pinus > Pinus taeda. The sequence continues at coordinate 68,038 of APFE030657948.1, forward strand.
ATAAAGATAGCGATTTATGATTTATTGATTTTAGTATGCTGTGTTTTTGTTTCCATCACATAAGTGCATAGCCGTATTCCAAAAGACTTGAAAGAACATTAGCAATAAGCATCCTTAATTTAGAATAGAAGAAACAAGTTGTTTCAAAATCATATGAGTAGTGTTCCTTTCGAGAAAGGGTACAATACAAATGTTGTTTGTTTGGAGAAAGGAACAGTAGAAATCAATGGTGATGTTCCTTTTGAAAAGGAACAACAAAATCAAACAAGTGTCGTTCCTTTGAAAAAGGACCGACAGAAATCAAAAAGTGTTGTTCCTTTTGGAAACAGCAAAAACACACAAGTGCTGTTCCTTTTGAAGAAGGAAACGCAAAAATCACAAGTGTTGTTCCTTTTGGAAAAGGAACAACAAAAATCACGAATGATGTCCCTTTTGGAAAAGGAACAGCAAAAATCACGAATGATGTCCCTTTTGGAAAAAGAATAGAAAAAATCAAAAGTGTTGTTCTTTTTGGAAAAGGAACAACAAAAATCACAAATGCTATCCCTTTTGGAAAAGGAATGGCAAAAATCAAAAGTTTTGTTCCTTTTGGAAAAGGAATAGCAAAAATAAAAAGTGTTGTTCCTTTTGGAAAAGGAACAAAAAAAATCAAAAGTGTTGTTCCTTTTGGAAAAGGAACAACAAAAATCACAAACGCGGTCCCTTTTGGAAAAGGAACAACAAAAATCGCAAATGTCGTCCCTTTTGGAAAAGGAATAGCAAAATCACAATTGATGTCCCTTTTGGAAAAGGAACAACAAAAATCAAAAGTGTTGTTCCTTTTGGAAAAGGAACAACAAAAATCAAAAGTGTTGTTCCTTTTGGAAAAGGAACAGCAAAAATCACAAACGCTGTCCCTTTTGGAAAAGGAACAACAAAAAGCAAAAGTGTTGTTCTTTTTGGAAAAGGAACAACAAAAATCACAAATTCTATCCCTTTTGGAAAAGGAACAGCAAAAATCAAAAGTGTTATTCCTTTTGAAAAAAAGGAACAACAGAAATCAAAAGTGCTATTCCTTATGAAAAAAGGAACAACAGAAGTAACAAAACGTATTGCAAAGATATGTACAAAATAATTCAAGATGTTATATACAAATTGTAAGGAAAAGTAAATTTCTTAGTGAGTTACAGGCGAGGAAGACTTGTCTTCCTCCCCTAAGATCTCCATATCTGAATCTTGGCATAGTTGTTGGCAGAAGGACTCCCGAGTAAGTGGTTTGCGATACAGACGGACTCGATGGCCGTTTACCTTAAAGGTATATCCAGAACCATCAATAGTAATTAGCGTAAGGGTACCATTGTCATGTACTTTCTGAATTTCATATGGTCCCAGCCAACGAGTCTGGAGTTTCCCGGGGAAGTCCTGAAACCTAGAGTCATATAAAAGAGCCCAGTCTCCTTCGAGGAAGACTTTGTTTTTAATGAGAGTATCATGCCATTTAGCTCTCTGCTGCTGTATCGAGGCAGTGTGTTGAAGTGCAGAGAGCCTAATTTCTTCCAGCTCATTAATCTGTTGTAGTCGATTAGTCTGTGCCTCACTTAAGTCTAAACCAACTTCTTGTGTTGTTCGTAATGTCTGGATTTAAAATTCTATAGGAAAGATAGGTTGTTTTCCGAACAATAGTTGGTAAGGTGAGTGACCAGTGGTGCTTCTCCATGTTTTTCTATAAGCCCACAGTGCTTCAAGTAGTTTGGCAGCCCATTCGCGTCTATGTGATGCAACTGTTTTTGTTAGAATTATTTCTATTATCTTGTTGCTGCTTTCTACTTGCCCATTTGCCTGTGGGTGATATTGGGTGTTAATTTTATGCTGAACATGATAGTTGTTGAGTGTTTCCGCTATTATGTTTCCAGCAAACTATGGCCCTCCATCTGTAATTATCTCTCTAGGGAGGCCATAGTGTACAAATAGATAGAGCAGGAACTATATAACGGATTCTTCTGTAGCTCTGGGCAAGGCCTCTGCTTCAACCCACTTGGTGACGTATTCTGTTGCCACCAAAATGCATGTTTTCTGGTTTGATGGTGGGTTGATTGGTCCCATGAAATCAAGAGACTAACGCTCAAATGGTTCGATGACTAGCTGTGGTTTCAAAGGCATCTCATCTGACTGACTAGGGCATCCTGCTCTCTAGCAAATGTCACATGCCTGGACAAATTTCTTTGCATCTTTGAAAATTGTGGGCTAGTATTACCCTGTGTGCATTACTTTATGTGCAGTCCTGCAATCAACGAAATGTCCACCACATGGTTGGTCATGGCATGCTTTCAATATATCAAAAATTTCATCTTGTCGAACGCATCTCCTGATTTGCGTGTCTGCCCCTGTGTGAAACAAATAGCCCCCAATCTAGGAAAATCTGGTATTTCGCTGAACAATCTGTTTTCGCTCATTATGGGTTAGATGCTTTGGTAACTTACCTACTGCTAGGTAATTGGCAACATCAGCATACCAGGGTGTTTGAACAACAAAGACAAAGACATGCTCATCTGGAAATTGATATTCAACTGTTGTTGCATTGACTTGTTTTGGCATTCTTGAGAGGAAATCAGCGGCTGGGTTTTCTTTCCCGGGTCGATCCTTGATTGTAATATCAAATTCCTACAATAAAATCAGCCATCTAGTTATTCTGCCATTTGTGATAGGCTTGTTTGCTAAATATTTTATAGCAGAATGATCAGTGTACAAGATAACAGGATATCCAATAATATAATGTCTGAATTTATTGACAACATATATAACAGCTAAAAATTCCTTTTCAGTGACAGTATAATTTAATTTAGCAGGGGATAGATTTTTGCTAATGTAATAAATTGCATATGGTTTTCTATCCTCCTCCTGTCCAAGGACCGCTCCAATGGCTGTGTCTGAGGCGTCAGATGATATCTGGAATGGCAAATCCCAATTTTGTCCCCGAAGGACTGGGGCTATAGATATGAGCTTCTTCAGATAGTTGAAGGCACATTCACATTTTTATGTCCAAAGAAAATCAATATTACCAGTTAGTGCATACAATGGTGCAGCAATACATGAATAATGTTCTATAAATCTTCTGTAGTAACCAGAGAATCTAAGAAAGCTACGTACCTCTGTTTGAGTAGTAGGAGTAGGAATAAGAAAAAGTATTTGGATTTTGGCTGGGTCTACCTGAATGCCAGTTGCTGAAATATAGTGTCCTAAAATAAGTCCTTTCGTCATCATCATGTAACATTTTTCATGGCTTAAAAAGGCCTGGTAGCTATGCAACGTTGTAGGACTTTTTCTAGTGTCTCCAATGCTGGGTCAAACTCATCTCTGTATGGAGTAAAGTCATCCATATATACTTCGAGTGCTTCATTTATTAGATCTGCAAAAATGCTAAGGATAGCCCTTTGGAATGTGGCAGGGGCATTACATAAACTAAAAGGTAAAACTTTGTAGGCGAATGTTCCCCAAGGACAAGTAAAAGTAGTTTTGTCCTGATCTTCAGAGGAAATCTGTATTTGGTTATACCCACTAAATCCATCGAGAAAAGAAAAGAATTTCTTCCCTGCCAATGTGTCCAATACTTGATCAATGAATGGGAGAGGAAAGTGATATTTTTGTGTTGCCTTATTTAGCTCCCTGTAATCCACGTAGATTCTCCACTTCTCATTCTTTTTCAGCACCACCACAAGTGGGGAGACCCATTTACTATCAGAGATAGGGTAGATGAAGTTAATATCTAAAAGTTTTTGAAGCTCAGCTTTTACTACTTCTTTTAGATGAGGATTTAGTCTTCTCTGAGGCTGCCTAACAGGTCTTGCATCATTTTCTATGTAGATGTGGTGTGTACATAATTGAGGGTCAATTCCTTTCATGTCAGGGTAATCCCATGCAAATGCTTCTTTATATTTCCGTAAGATATGGATGAGCTTTGTTTCATGTTTGGGTGTAAGGTCAGCATTAATGTTTAAGGTCTTTCTAGGTTCAATTTCTACAATTTTAATATGTGCAACTGTAATGACAGGAATTGTGTGATCATGTGCATCTTTCAGAGGTTCCTCTTCTACTTCATTATCAAATGCTGCTTTTATCATATGACACTGGGTACGAGATGTGAGTTCAGTTTGACTAATGAAATTACTAATGGCATCATCTTCTGTTTGGTCTTTGAACTCTAGTGCTTCTTGTATAGTTAATGGAGATCTAATGTTGTTAGTAAGATATGATATAGGGTGCCTATTAGTTTTAACTATTGTGATGCTTGGCTGCGCTGGGGGATATAGTACTAAATTCTTGATATCCGCCCCCTTGGTTATAATCATGTTCTGTTGCCGACAGCTGATATAGGCATCAACGGTAGCGAGCCAAGTTCTTCCTAAGATCAATGGATGTCCAGCAAGTCGGGTCTTAGGGTTTATTATCAGAAAATCAGTTGGGTATTCCTAGGAGTCAACTGAGACCATGACATCATGTAGTATTCCTTCCGACCTAATCACAGACCGATCAGCCAATTCTAGCCGAGTTGAGGTGGGTTCTGCAGATGTGATGCCTAGGTTTTGGCAAGTAGCGATTGTCAATATATTGATTGCAGCTCCAAGGTCAACTAAGGCATTTGTTAGGTTTTGACCATAAATTTGAACAGTTACTATTGTGTTTCCTGGGTCTTCATACTTAATAGGTGTTTCCTTTCCTGATAATAAGTCAGATAAAGTACTGACTACTTGAACTCTTGGATTATCTATTTATTCCTCCTCGGTCTTTTTATGCACAATTCTTTAATAGTTTTTGTGTATATCGAGATGTCTTGAATGGCTTGAAGGAATGGAATTTTTATGTACAAATTTTGTAATTCTCCTAGAATGTCAAAATTAGGTTGATGTATAGGTCGAGGTATGACTAAACATTTTGGGAACGGGGGAGAGGATGTGGTTGCTTGATTATGAGTTTGTTGTCTATTCACATCCTCCTCTTGTGACTGATGTTCTCTAAGTAACTGATCTTCAATATGAACTGTTTTATTTCCATCTGTTTGGATAATACGCCCAGATCTTAGCTGAAGATCATTGCACTCCCTCAGATTGGGTCCTTCTTCTGGTGTTTCTAAAATTTGGAGAGCTTGGACCGGTTTGTTATTTGGATTGGGATTGGGATGGACTGGGAGTTGGGGTCTCAGATTAGATTGGGGGTTTTGCTATAAAGCTGGTAGTGTAGGTTGAGGGAAAGGAATATTTCCTACTGGCTGCTATGTTGGTCTCTGCCAGTTAGTCTGCCAGACTAAACCTTGTGAAGTGGAGGGAGTCCATTGTGGTGGGTATGGGTTGTTTTTCCAGTATGGTGGGGGATAAAGAGGATTCGACCAACCAGATTGGCTTGTTTGATTTAGCCACGGGTTTGCAGAAGGATATGACTGTGATGACCAGTTTGGAAATGGGGGCTAAAACTAACTTTGCCATGCATTATACTGTTGAGTATTGTACTGCAGATACTGAAAAGAAGAAGCTGGGTCTGAAAACATACCGGTTTGTCGCGGCTACCACTAACGACGCTGGTTGAGTAAATATACTGCCTCTGGTTATTCTTCTGGTTCCTTATATACCGCTTTCTGTCTAGGTAATGAGGGACAACTTTCTGTAGAGTGATCCCTTGTACAGATGGCGCATTTCTGGACTGTATCTAGTGGACATTGCTTATGGCTATGCTTCTTCCTGCACCTGGGGCAGAAGATTGACAAATTTTGTTCTACCTCCATTTGTTTCTTCTTGGCCTGCAAAACGTCCAATTGTGTAGTGAGTGTTCCTAGTATATCAGTTTTAAAATTTTCAAATAAATTTCCAATTTCCACACACGTTACTCCTTCTGATGAGATTTTGTTTTCTCTTGCAAACCGATCATGTTCTGCTAGTTTGATTCGTGTACTGCCTCTCGAACTCTTGATGCATAAATCAATTATGTCAGCAAAGCTTTCTTGATAAATATCCCCTATCTCCATAATGTTTAATGTTTCAATCCATTGTTCTTTCATGCCCCTTATTAATGCTGTTTTCAACACGTTATCAGGCAAAGGCAGCGATGCATAGGGCAATCTTTTTAGATCATACTGGAAACGTTCCACATATTCTTCTCATGTTTCGTTTGGTTTAGCTATCATTTGAAATATTTCATCTTTTAGTTCTCTAGACCTGCAGTAGTCTTGATATTTTTTCAAAAAGGATTCTTTCATTTGTTCCCAGTTATTTATAACCCCATCACCTAATCCCATAAACCATCTCAAAGTAGCCCCTTTTAGTGTAGAGGGGAACAATTTTAGTTTCTAGGGGTCAGTGGTGTAATCATATCCCCTGCACAATACATCAAATTCAAATAAAAATGCATCCGGGTCCTCCGATGTCAGTTCATGAAATGTAGGGATATGTTGAAGGGGAATTGCTTTCATAGGGGCATTTGCTACGGAATCTACTATGGGGTATTGTAATGTAGAGGTTTGGGTGTTTGGCCGATTTTGAGCCATTGGGTGAAATATATGCCAATAACCTTCTGGAATATCTAAAAGAGTATTCCTAGGTTGAGGAGGAATGTCTTTAACAGGAACAATTTTTTGTTTAGAAATTTTTGGCAAAATCACATAATTTATTATTTGTCGACGCGTTTCAGGAACAATTTTAATTGCACTTCCTCTATTTGGGACTTCTGTCTGAGGGGATTGGGTCTCTTCAATAATAATTTTTACCGCACTCCCTTTGTCTGGGCTATTCAATGGCTGAGTTATCTTAAGAGGAGATCTCAGCTCCCCAGTTTCCCCCGTTTCCCCTTCTCCTTCAAAAATATTACTGAAATTCCCCTCTTGCAATCGTTGTGGAATAGAATTTTCAATTTCTTGAAAGTCTTGTTCGTCAGTTTGACTATGCACCTCAGCAAAGGCTATAGATGGTGAACCTGTGGCCTGAAGGGAACTAGTAGGCTATTTGGAAATAACTTTCCTGGGTCCTACTGAAGGCTGAGATTTGGCTTTCTTATAGATTTCGTCTATGAAGGTTGATCGACCAAGGGTCACCGGCCCCTTATATTTTTCTAGCTTTGGTAAAGGTTTGGGATTTTTCTCCGGCTTTTTCTACTTAGTCATGCACTCAATTTAACTACTAAATCCTTCTTAAGCAGATAGCAGCAAATCTACAAGAAAGAGGGCAAAGGAGCAGGTCTTTTACATGCTCCGTACGTAAGTTCTTACCTTTCGTTTTCAAAACCCAATTCTTCCCTAGCAGGCTCGTACACTACCCTGAAAAATGAAATGGCTACACTCTTTCCCCGGCAATGGCGCCAAAATGTAGAGATATCAAAATGGTCTTTTTCACCTCTAGTTACCTCACATTAATATGTCAATCCGGGAACGTCTTGTTATTTCAAAGAGTGTCTCAGTCTGAGGCTTAGCACTTTTCAGAGTAATGCTCATAGTACAGCTGTTTAAAAACTACAAAAGTAAATAGATGCGTGTCTACAACTTAACTACTTCAAAATGCTAAATCACACCAAGCATTGCATCAGTCAAAGGTTCGGTAGCAATAACCCATCCTTTTCATAACCGATGAGAACAGATCCGAGGTCTGGGATCCAGGTAGCAGATGCTGGCGCTCACTACAGCCTGAGATCGTCCTTAATGAATAGAAATGAAATGGCAAGTAACGGAAATAACAATGAAATAGAACAGCACATCAGCCAAGGGTTCGATAGTAATAACCCATCCCTTTCATAACTGATGGAACTAGAGGGGTTTTCAAGGGGACCTTGCTCTCATCTGTATCTTTCGGTACCTTGACCTTGCCTTTGTGTGGAGGGATGTACTCAAGCAATCGAGTGATAGGGTCAACACCTTAGGCTTCAAGTTCCTCCACGTCTATTCCCACATCTTCATTATCCATTGGGATGTCTTCAACTTCTTCCTCCTCTAGCTCTAGATTGATAGATTTACCCTTATCCTATGTGGTGGGCTTGTCCTTCGGTGGGTTTCTTCTTGGTGATGTGCGCATCAGTATTACAGGCTACTTTCCCTTCTTATCCTTTACGCTCTCCTTGGTTAGGGTTGGCTTTGGTCTTGGCATCCCTGGTGATTTGGGGACTTCCGCTAATACTTCGACAACCTTTGGAGCATCTACTTCTGCCTCGCTAACTTCTTCCGACATATCCTCCTCGGTCGTCATTACTTCGGTGTCCATGGATGTGGCAGGTGTCAACATAGCACTCATCAAAAATGCTCGTGATGTCCCTAGTAAGTTCTTAAAAGCTAGACTTGCTATTAGAGCCTCAAATAATTCTCGGGCCATGTGTGCTTGAGAGCTCAACAACTCAATGCTCAAAATGACAAGTTTTTTTTGTTGGGCAGCCACTTGTAATTTATAAATCATTTTGAATTCAAATTTGACTATTTTCCCTAAATTCAGTTCATTAATGCTAGATTGGTGGCAAATTTTCAAGGATTTGACCCATAAATTCCGTCTTAAATGTCATCTTCCCACTCCATTTGGTTGTATTTCTACTGTCAAATCATGAACAGTGACTTTAACAGTCAATTTCCGACCAACCTGTGTTATTTCTTCCTAACTAGCGTAGCTCCCTTCATGTTGCCACGAATGCTATGACACTTCCTTGCTCTGCATAATCCTCCAATCATGCAACTCCCCAACCTGGTCAGTGTAGTTTATAGTCCCACACCTCCTTTCAGTTGTCTAGAGTGCTAAGACTGTGCTACCTTCATATAGCCACATGGTTGGACCATCAATGTATGGCTTCAATCAACTATCATTCACCTTTACTGGGAAGGGATCTCCATTCAATTTCACCAGCTGTACCACTCCTCTATTGGTAATCTCCTTAATGACATAGGTCCCTAACCAATGCATTCTGAATTTCCCTGGAAATTTATTAAACTTGCTGTCATATAACAAAACCAGGTCATTTACCTTAAAGGTACGCAACTTAATGTGCCAATCATGCCATGCTCTTCCGTGTTGCTTTTGGATTTGTTGGTGAAATCCAGCTAGAAATCATTCTTCAGTTGGGTTGTGTTATATTCTTTCCACGACTAGCCCATGTAGTTAACTAGGGGGTTAGAGGGGCCACAGAGCCCCCCCTTCATTGCACTGATTGTGTAGCACTTGGGGGGGGGGGGGGTCACAACAGGTTTGAGGCATACCCATAACCCCACTTTGTGGGGTCTGGGGTAGCACCCTAGAAAATTTTTCTTTTGGACCCTATGTTAGGTTGGGCGGACCCACCTATGGTTTTGTGCACAATTATCACACATGTTTTTGGACATGATGGTTTTCAGTCCATGGTATTGGAGGCGATGGTTTTCGGTCCATGGAATTGGATGCCTCGGCATGTATAAATATGTATTATAACTTTGAAAGGAACATAATGAAAAATCAAGATGGTCATCTCGGTTTTGGGATCCAGGGGAAAATCTCTGTGTATATGTGTTTTATGTGTTATCCTCTTGCATTATTTATTTTTTGTGTTTTAGAATTCATATTGATGAGCCCCAATTTTGGTACAATTCAGGCTCATTTTGGCCTACTTTACTTGCTCAAACCATTCATCTTTATTTGCTTATGCATGCATTTCTTAGTTATTTCGTGTTGTTTGTAGGAGGAAGGTTAGACACTTTATCCAAATGACTAATGCATTGTGATTCCAGGTTTTGGCATTAAAAAAGGGGAACAAAAGACAACGTAGAAGGAGTAAGGAGACATAAGGTGGCACTACTGACTTTGTGGAAGGATGTCCACAGTATTGGGACATTCCTCGTGATTCCCACCGAGAACTCCGAGCTCCAATCAATCTCCCCTTCGAGCCTCAGAAGTAGCCATCTGTCCTACAGGAACAGCAGTCATCAACTGTTGACTGCCTCACAAAGCCACAGTTACACTTCAGTTGGACAGCCGAGCTCCTAGAATCAAGGCTACTTGGCGGATCATCACTTTTTTGTTATAAATATGGAGGCCGTAGCCTTAGATAGGTTGTTGAATCTCTTGGGGTTATCATATCATTTTGGAATCAGTCCAGTTTTGTTTCCTTTTTCTGTAAGCCAGTTTGGCATGACGTTGAAGTATTAGTAAAGAGGACAGTTTGTGATCGATTCCTGAGTTTTATTAGGAGACTATAGCTCTCAGGTTAGGGCCCAACCTGAGAGCCATAGATCCCCTCTGTTGTAGTATTTTTTTTAGTTCTTTTCCAGCACTTTACATTTCATTTACACATGCAGTTTGAATGGCAGTCTTGTAATTCGGTTTTCTTATGAGTTAGATAGATTTCGTTTATGGTACGATTACTTTTACTTGTTTAGTGTAGAAAATGATACATGACATCCATTGGAGCTCCAGCAAAATCGTTTGTTAAGGCTCACTGCCATCTCGTCTAAAGATTGGGGTGCAGTCCCTAGCAGACCACCAAAAACACGCATGAATTTGGTTTACACAGTTATGATTTGGATTTAGATGCTTCCTTGTCATTTATACGAACCACACATCTCTTCATCACAGTCCCATACGTATTTCTCCTTGCGTTTTGGATCACTGTTCAATAAAATCACAGTACACTTAGTGTAGGATGATGCTTTCTTGGTTTGATCAACAGTTTCGGTCATTTGTTTCATTTACACTCTTCTCCATCTCGTTCATTGCCATCCTTTCCGTTTGGACCTTGCATGCAACCACGCTTCCTTGCCTTACACCGCGCTCTGCCCTTTCCTAGACATCTCCTAATCCTCACGTAGCCTCATTCCTTGACCTTTCACGTCCATCACTCCAACACACTCCCTCCACCTATTTTCCATCTCATCCTTCCATCCCTGAGCCATCACCAGCCTGTTCCCTATCTCTCACATCCCTTCCTACCCGTCCATCACCTCTTCCTCACCTCAATCCTCCACGGTAGACCATCTTGTAGCAATTCAGAGACATCCTGTAGCAATTCAGAGACATCTTGTAGAAAACCCTGAGTTTCCTGTAGAATCCCCTGCAGACATCCTGTAGGAGGTCTGCCACGCGGTTGCTGAGCTTCTGCACGTGGGACTCCTCTATGGATGGATGCCAAGGGTCCATAGGGACCTCACTTAGCCTCCCCAACCTGTCCCACGCTTTCCTTCCTTCTCCATCCAATCTGCACAATCAAACCCTAATAAGTAAACAAAACACAATCACTCCTCCTACTTAATGAAAAAGTATAAAAACATGTCCTTGATAATGTCATTAGTTTAGATTCATGCATTTCCACTTGTTAGATGTAGTAGCAGCATTGGTAGAAGTATTACTCATCCTTATTGCATTATAGAGATTAGACTAGTCAAATTAGGGTTTCCTAAGGTTACATGCATTGAATTACTTTTAGTTCATTTTTTGTCAATTAGCTTAGTCTCCTTTGAGCTAGCTTTCGTCCATCATTGATAAAGCTTCTTCTGTGAGCCTATAGAAGTTGGCTTGAGCCCTAACAGACTTGTGCCAGCTGACCAAGTGACAGCTGCGACAAGATCTAGTACTTGTGCATATAGCACCGTCGCTTCCAAGTTTGTACGAACAACCAGGTTGATAAAATGAGAGACAGGAAGCCTCAGGAGTTGTAGCATTATTGCTACAATACTGGAGCTCACCACATGACTAGCAACTACTATGTGTATGTGTACCATGTGTTTAACAAAATGTTTATCATGTGTTTGGAAAGTTTGGACAAGATCTAAGCCTAAGTCTATATTATGTTGACTTTATTCTAGAGAGTTTTGGGTAGTACTTGATAATGGCCTGTAGGCTACACCTGAAAATATGACACTCAGTTCGTAGCCACAGTCTCTTAACTAATAAATATTGGTTGTAGCCGCATGGAGGAAGGCATGTGCATGTCGTTAGACCCTTATGGCTTCATGTAAGGTTAGGCATGAATGTGGCTGGGTTGTGACGTCAAGTGAAAATATAGTTCTAGTGCAGGGTAAGATCATCAGGGGATGTTGTCTGGCATCTTGGTGGTTTGTTGTCCTTGAGAGGCTTCGATAAGTTTTTTAGTTAAGTAGAACACACTTCCATAAATGGAACTTGGATGTTGGGTGATTTCATAATAACTCTCAACTCATATTTACCCTAGATAGATTGTACAAGCGGGTAAATGTGGGGTCGGGTGTTACAAGGGTGTAACTCAAACCTTAATGATCAAGGCATAGCCTATCCATTTAATAACTCAAAGTTTAATGAACATCAACCCCAGCCAAATTCCTGGGCCCTTATTTCAACCCTCCACGATCTTGGACCATGGAACACTATATATATCTATGTGTGTGTCCCCCAGTGACTCATACACACAACAAGTGATCAATGAATACATTGGTAGATCTAGTTTCAGTGAAACAATTTTGTTTGAAGTTATGGTTTCGATGAACAATTGAAGGGTCAATGATTTTGTTTGATCATGAAATTTACCTTGATTATGGCCCTAATGAAGTGTTTACCATGGTTGAATTTGTGTTTTCGAGTTGCTAGAGTTACATGCATTGGCGTATGTCAGAACAACATAATTGGTTTTGGCACAAGGTTCATACCCTTACCCTTATTTCAAAACAAAGTTATAATAATGTTGAATGCTTTGGATATCAAATCTTATATGTATCCTGATTGCTAGTGTGCCCATGTTGTATCAGTCAAGACCCTTGCTCGAGTCCCAATGGTAGTCAAGTCATTTATATATATATATAAGTTGTTGGTTTCTTTTGGTAGAATGAACAAGAAATAGATGATGGTCATTCTATTGTATCAGCACCAAATTTTGAACAAATTGTAGAAGAACATTTGGAATTTTATAGATCTTTTAATGGTTAATTTAATATAAATTTTGATTTGGTTTACATGTAGTTTTGGGATCAATATTTTTCCAAATTGGATTTTGAAAGAAATTAAGAATCATGGTTTAGATATGGATGTTACTAATGGAATGAAATGATTTATTGACACTTATTTTGTGACCATAATCCATTTTTTATGTTTTTGTGGGCTATGAGTAGGTTGCAGTGGGTTTGGATGCATTATGAAAACAAGTTCCAAGAAGGGGATTGAGTGAATAGATTGATGAATTTGTAGAAGCACAATATGCGTAGTAGCATGAAATCTAGAAACAATTATTTATATGAAAATTTTTGGTATTGATTATGACAATGGTTGAAATAACATTGGTTGTATTTTATGATAGGGATTGCAGTGATACTGGTGACAGGTTATCACAATGTTAGTGGTTGTAGGTTGTGATAATGATTATATACTATGCAATGATAGATATTGCAAGTTGTATATTGTGACATTACTTATGATACAGTGATATATAATGAAACTAGATCCAATTTGAAAATGATATGAAATAGAGGTCGAAAAGGAAGTTGAAGAAGGAGGTAGGTGCCTCAATTGAGATTGAAGCCTCAATCAGGTTGGAGCCTCAATTAGGTCATGGACTATAGTGAGAAGTTTCTTTCATTCTTTCTAGGTTGGTTCCCCAATTAATTTGTAGCCTACAATAAATGGCATGTTCCATTTTTTTGGGGAAGTCACCTCCAAGAGGTCTTAGCCTACAAATCTATGTAATGAATTGAAGATAAAGAAGAAGGAATTAGAGAATTTGTGAGGTATAAAATGGGCCTCCTAAGGAATATTATGAAATAATAGTGGAAATAATAAAATAATATAGATTTCATCATCAAATTTTAGACGGAAAAAAATTACTTTTTCAACTCGTATTTTCAACTTACCTCCCTATGGTTTTACTAAAATTTTGAGCATAACCTCTTTTTGGATACAAAATTCAATTCCACAGCCAAAGAGTATCCATGTTGGATACTATCGATGGACCCTGCTACACGAAAAAAGATAGGTACATGAAAAAATGTGTTTGGAATCACGTTTTTCATGTATTTCTCATTTTTGTGTAGCAGGGTCCATTGAAAATATGAAACACGGTTACTCACTAGATGAAGAATTAAATTCTACATCCAACGAGTTCTTCCGCTCGAAATTTGAGTAAAATCGTAGGGAGATAAGTTGAAAACAAGAGTTGAAAAAGTAGTTTTTTTTTAATCTTTTTTCTTTTTTACTCCAAAAATGGTGAATCATTCCCCATGGTAGACATCATCATCTTGAATCCTAATGGTTCTTATAAAAAAAATTGGTTGTACATTTTTTTTTAAGGTCCATTTTTTACCTCAAAATTTCTTTAGTGTTTTGTGGTTTTCATCTATATGGGTTTCCACGTAAAAATTTTGTCTCTTGTGATGTGATGATGTGTTATTAATGTGATGGTAATTTTATGATGCATTAATATTTATGATGAATTGATTTTTATGGTTATCATTCAATGCTAAATGGTTGATTTATTATGAAAATTATGAAATGATAAAATTGTTCTTACACTGATTCACCACCACCCTCCTAGTGTGACCTTTGGGCCAACATGAATGTCTATTATCTTCTCACTCTTTTTTTTTTCCAAAGATATTAAGTGATTAGATCTATGAATTGTCTATCCTTTTTCCAACATAGTTCTTGGAAATATTTATGGAGAAATCCACATATCCATAGGGGAAAGTTTCTAACAACACATGAATCTCTTTCTACAAAAAGAAACCATGAAAAATTAGCCCATTTTATCTCCAAAAAATATCCTTAAAAAATAATATGCGCAACATTTTGACTAATATATTATTGAAAATTATGTATCAATGGAACAATTATGAAAATTAACTAATAACTTGCATATGTTGGAAGAGATAATAGCCCTAAGGGTTAGCTCAATTGGTCAAATAATTGACATTAAAACACCTTTGTTATTAAGGGGTGACGGGTTCAATTCCCTAGACACTCTCAAGGTCAGGATTTGTAGTTGAACCAATGGAAGTGATCTCTTCAAGTGGGTCTACCTAATACAAATATTTTGTGGACATAGCAGTCACAAACTCTGGGATCCATGAACCATAAAGAAATAAATAAATAATTAAAAGTTGTTGGAAGAGACAAAAGAACGAGAACTTTTTCCACTAATTTTTGAATAACACAGCATATACATCTAGTTTGGCCACAAAAGATAGTTTAATTCATTTTCTTGGTAAAAATCATGTGTATTTTTCTCTCAAATTTTATTTATGAAATAATAATAAAATGAGAAATAATGAGGTAGTGAATCTCTCTCTCTCTCTCTATCTATCTATCTATCTATATATACATATATATACATACATACATATATATATAATATATATATATATATATATATATATATTTATATATATATTATATATATATAATATATTTATATATATATATATATATATATAAGATTCTTTATTCAACAAAATTCCTTTTAAAAAGGGAACACATATTGTTAAAAGAGTAATAGACCTAGAGACTACAAGATTTGTTGAGGTTTTCATTCAATGTACATTCTTCAACTTTCAAGGTGAACACTTTGAGAAAACTATTATGACGGCAATGGGGTCTCCTCTATAACCCATTGTTGCCAATGTTTTCATCGAAATGTTTGAGAAGAAAACCTTCAACACTTACTCCTTTAAACCAAAATTATGGAATAGGTACATTGTTGATACCAACATGAAATGACCACATGGATGAGATGAAAAATGTAGGTTCCTAGACCACATGAATGGTATCAGAATACATAAACTTCACCATGGAACTTGAAGTCATAAAATAATTTCTTTCCTAGATGTTTCACTCACAAGAAATGATGATGGGACCTTAGAGAATCAAGTATTGAGAAAGAAAACACACGTAGAGACTTAGAGTCAATGTTTATTCACACCACTGTCTAGTCTATAATATTGGAGTTATGGATACACTGTTCATATGATCCTTAGGAACATCTAACAAGGAACATTTTAACCAATAAATAGACCACCTAATGAGGGTCTTCTGAAGTATTTGATACAAAAGAAGGGATATTACTAGAGCCATCAAAAGAGTTGAAAACACACCCCCCTAACAAAAATCCCAAGCTTCTAATGGGCAAGTGTTCCTCCCTAACATCCATAGTGTCACCAATAAGATTGCGAAGTTCTTAACAAAGAAATGTATTGCATCCTATTTCAAAGCTATGGAAACCATTCAATATAAGATGGGAAATGTCAAGGATGATATCAGTCACCTACAACTTGAAGGATTTTACAAGGTTTCTTGCTCATCTGGGAAGCGTTACATTGGAGCAATAAGACACTTCTTAGAAGTAAGGATTAAGGAACATGGAGATGACATAAAGAATGGAAGAATACACTCCTCATCTCTTGCAAATAATTCTTCCAATTGTAATTATCACTTACGCCTAGAGGATGCAAAGATTATTGCTAAAGAAGTCCAATACTACAAATGAAGGTTTTGAAAAGCCTTGGAAATAATGAAGCATCGCAATAATCTCAATAACGATGGAGTAATGTAAGTTGTTGAGAACTGCCTCACTTTACTCATAAAATGGTATACTCTTGATAGTCAAGTCTAGGCTTTTGCCTTTTTCTTTCCTTTTGCTTCCCTTCTCCTTGGTGTCTTACTCCCCATGCATACCCACTTTTGTCTTTGATTATCCATTGTTCCTTCTTTTGCTATGTTTTCTAGATTCTCATTATTATTTTTTCAAGTGTGATTCCCTTCTATTGTTCCCCTTGGCTTTTTCCACCTCTTTTATTTGCTGCTTTTTATTTTTTTCCCTTTATCTTCTTCTTGTGTTCCCTTTTCTCTCGTTTTTTCTATCCCTCCCATGTCCTTTTCTCTTATTTTTAGTCCCCTATATATTTGGTTCTTATCCTAATATTATTAACATAATAACTTATTAATTTTGTTAACATTTTATCATAATAAAATATTAAATTATTACATTATAATATAGTATATAACCTATTTCGTATTAATATATATTATTATACTATACTTTATCATTACTTATAATATTATATGGCATTATTATTTCTATATGTATTATGATAGTATTAGTAATAACCTTATTTGTATTTAATGATTTTAATTATTATTATTATATATTATATATTATGATCTTATTGTAAATTATAATAATCATATATATCTTATTTACATATATTTTGTAATATCTTATAATATTTATATATTATATGATAGTACATGTTGTAATTATAACCAAATAGTATAATTTATTATGTTTATTTATTAAATAATGGTATAATATAAAAATATTTATAATTATTTAATTGGAAAATATTTATAATATTTTTGTATTATTAATTTTGATTTTAAGGTTTTTTAGATTTCGGATTTTTAATAAATCATTTTAGTCTATTTATATTTTTTTGGCGTTTTTTCTTAATTTATATTTAATTATATTAAATTAATATAATATTTTTTTAATAAAAAATATGTTGGAAATAAATTTTATTATTTTTTTTTTCTCGGTAAAAACTAGCTAGTCTATTGTATTATATGTACAGGCAAATTTTACAAGTAGTGAGACATGCCGTCCAGGGCCAGCAGTGGCACCTTGGATAGCTTAGCTTAGAAACAAAAAGCTCCCTCGCAGGGGCACCACCTACAAAACTTCCAAAATTCCTCCAAAAACTTACTGACGCTGGAAACCAATATGACTTGCTGGAAACCAATATGACTTGACAAGTAGCCGGACATAGAACCGCATTGAGTTAAACATGAACATGACTGCCCACGCAGGGGCTTCCATCAAAAACTGACTGTGGACCGACAGAGAACTTACAGTGGACCGACATGTACATGACAGTATTAAAAACTGAGAGTAAACTAGACCAGCATAAACAAGACAATGTAAAAGAATGCAAGTGAACAAACACAGTGATGACCAGAACCCAAATACCCGCAGAGACCTTTATCCTGGACCCGAGCTGAGAGAGAAAGGCATGTGACGGAGCGCGCGTCGGAGTATCAGCCGTCGTAGGGACCTTTTTCTTCCACGATAGTGCACCATCCCTGGCCCTCAGGGATTCCCTCCCACATGGCGGTCCATGGATCCTTTTCCGTGCCCTGAGGTTCCGGCGCCTGGGGATACGAGGGGGCGTGCAGAGTCTCCTGCCCTGAGGTGCCCGCCTCAATTGGTGGCTGCAGAACAGGGCTCTCCACCCCAGTGCCCTCTGGAGGCGGTTCCGCCAATCCTGGAGATTTCCCGCCATCATTCCCTTCTGGAATTTTTGTAAAAAGAACTGAAATATGAGCATTGATACCTGCATTATCCTTTGAGCTGCCCAGGGTGAACACAGCCGAGCCAAATGCTGGAAGCACTGGCTCCCCTTCACTTGAGCAGTCAACCTCCAAGAATTGCCCAGCTTGAATTGGTGTAGCCCTTGCCCGCCTGTAGCAGTAGCAGCAGCAGCAGTGATGGTGCTCATCCGCTGCCGGTCTGCGAGAGGAGGAACCTCGCCTAGGTCCCCTTCTGCTTGATTGCCGCTCTCGCAACCTTGCCATGAAAACCCCTCTGTCTTCCTCGTGAACCTGAGGTGAATTGTAAGACCACGCACAGGGTGAGTCTCTCCACAAGTCCCACTCAGGCGTGACAACCTCTGAGCAACCTTTGCCTGAGGGAGGAATTTCGCTCCTCGTAACCAGTTTGCCTTGAATTCTCGTGATGTGCAGCTCCCATCTAAGGCCTGTGCCTGAATTGCAGCGACGGGAAGCCAACACTGCTTGGCAAGGTGGTAGGATAACAATCCACCCAGAGATCTTCCGCGTCTGCGTCTCCTCAACCTCACCATGCCAATGCGTTCGCATCTACCCCTCTACACCTTGATATCCTGCCTCATTCCTTCGTTGCAAACGAGCAATAACTACGACCTGCCACTCCATCTATTCCTTCTGCTCGGCATTGAATGCCCAGAGCTCGGGCTGCGGAGTATTAAACTTTGACGGCTAATTCCCATTAACCATTCTCATTAGCACGGGGCGGCACATGCTGGGCATGTGGCTCGACCTCCTGTAACGTGCCAGCACCCACATCTGGGAGAAATAAATCTTATTATTAATTACAAAAGCTGACTACAAAAATATGCAATAAATAATCCACACACAAAAACCTTCAAATAACACATACATTCTTTCTTTATTTTGAAACTTATAAAATATTTGATTGGTCAAACATGCGATGGATAGACCATTTATCGCAATTTTTCTGAGATGAAGAAGTTTACATAGAAGATTTTAGCCCCTCCATATTAAAAATAGTTGACTTCGTAATTTCTAAATGTATCGATGAATGAGAAGTACGCCCATCATGTGTGACCAGATTCGGGGCTTATACTAAAACTAAGTAAATAGAGATTGTTTTTTGAATGGTTCTCTTCTTCGTGTCCATCCAAAAATATTGAACCAGAAAGATTTTAGCCTGTCAGTCGTTGAGGGTGTTCTCCGATCAGAGTCAAATGTATCAAAGTCAAATTTTACTAGCCAGGGGTGTGCAAAAGAAATTGTTAACATCCCCATGGGTTTGATAGTCCATTCAATTCCTTTGAATAAGTCAAAGGAATCGCGTAAGACCACACTGTAAAGTCTCCCACGTGTCCTCTATTTTCAGCTCCCCCATGCTCCGCGTGATTATTTCCTATATAAGCTATATATTTGCATGTAAAGATTAGGATACACTCATATTATTGTTAATATTCTTCTGTTATTGATATACACTCATATTATTGTTAATATTCTTCTGTTATTGTTATTGGTGCAATCAATAGCTTATTCTGGGACTGCGAAAAGAGGAATTATATAGGTTGAAAGAGAGATGGAAATGAGAAAGGCAGCACGAGTGGTGATATTGATTGCTATGATTATGGTGGTCACGATGTTCAGTGAATGTTCCGCTTGCAGGCCGTTGAAATTCAAATTCATAGTTCAGGGAGATCAAATGGAAAATAATAACAATATTGACATGAACAATCTGTTGCTAATATCGCTTCCAAGGGGCTCCGTAACTCCATCAGGGCCATCTAAGTGTATAAACTACAGGTCTTCTGGTAAAGGTTCGTGTCCAGTTTAATGGGATTCTCCTTGAATCCAGTTGTTGAAATCAGCAACTCCCAGACGTAGAATTACACAGCCTGAATACAACGATACTAATACTGATCCAGACTCCGAAAAACAATGACATGGACCAGAAATAACGGATATACCGTATATAACCAGAATATAACGACCAAGAATACACACCTGCCTAAGGTTATGAAAAGGAAAGATTTGAGAGAGCATGCAATGGATATCTCATATGGTCCAGCTAAATGGTGGGAGAGCCCTACCAAACCCTCGCAATAAGGGCTGGACATTGTAAAGTGATTACCGTGATTAACTGAGTCAAGTACTTTACATTTGGTCAAATATTTTTTATTATCCCATTTGTCACCTACTACATTGCAAAAGTGTTCCTCCCTCGTCACCTTTTACATTGGATTTATTTTGTCAGACGGAAAAAGTATTTGTCTCTCTGGATCACTAGAGATGTTTTGCTTCGCAAGGAAAACGTCTGAAACGACCATTTGACAAATAACATATAATCACATCGGTAAACGTTGGCCGCCATAAAAAAGGGTGGTCCTTTTGTAAAAATGAAAAGAATATAGCTTAAAAAAATAGTGGTCCTGCTGTAAAAATGAAAGAATATATTTTTATTAGCTTTTAGGGGGCGGCTTGTTGGCCAGCTAACTGCTAAGGCTTTCGTGTAGCTGTTTTGGTTTCAGGTTCAAATTTTATCTTATGGGTTCTTTGCGTTTAGGATAATACAGTTGCATGTGGCAGCCTTCAACCCGTGCTACAAGAAATATATTGGTATTACCAATTCTATATAAATTTACTGGCATATAGCAGTCTAAAAAAATAATTAGACTTAAAAATTTGACAGCATACTTCACTTCTAAGCTCAGCAGCCTCTATTATAGACAGACATCCTAGCTACCCAGAGAGGTTACAAAGTATCTGAATACTTATTTTCAGCTCACGCTGGGAGAGGATACAGTTATACTTGATATTGCCTAACCTCTCAGATTCATTCAACTTACAACATTTTTTTTAATTTAATATGATATCTTAAAATATGATTTTAAGATATCATATGATTTTTTTATATTATATTATATTATTACCATTTAAGCAAAGACTTCAAACAACAATATGAGCCTTGTGACATTATGAGAATAGGAAGAAAAGATTGAACAAGTGCATTGTCCTGATATATGGAAAGCTAATTGGATTGTATAGATAATCGAAGGATTTGGGTACATATAGAATATTGCGTTTTGCGTTTTATTTTCTGCATGGTGGAAATTTTATTAAGTGAATGTTAGTTAGTGTAATGAAGCACACAATGGGGAGAAAATTATTTCTTAGTAATAAAGGAATGATACAATGTTATTAAACAAAGAAGTTGTACTTGATAGTTTTGGGAGAGAGTCATTTATATTCATCAATTTGTTTATTTTTAGTTAGTTTAGTTTGATGTTTAGTTTATTATATTTAGATATAAATTATTGTCACAGTTAATTAATAAGGAAAATGACATTTTCTCATAAATTTAGCAATATAATTTAGAGAGATATTTTGATTTATAGTTATTAGTATTTATCTAAGTAGGACTTTAGCAATCAATTTGCCTATTGACCACTATATTATTATTTTAGCATTGACCAATGCAAACTATAACATTTTTTAAAAGTAAATAAAGTATATTTTATTATAATTGAAAAGGCAATAATTTTTTTTAGCATTTAATTGAACAAAAATTTGAATCTCTTATTTCACACTTGGTACCATCTTTCCCATATCACCGATAAAGTTTCCCATGACTTTTAGCACCAACATACCAAACATGCCACACCCTTGGAAATAGTAATTACTCCCACATGAAGATCTAGCAAGATCGAAGTAGAGTGATGCATGAAGAGATAAGCTAATTTAAGTGCAGTCCAGGTTTAGAGTATGAGTTAACCGAGTGAAGTGTGAGGTAGTTACAATTCAACCTTATTTTTGGAAAAGTCAAATATAGTCTATGTTTGCATATTGAAGTTATTTTGAGTGAATCGCTAGTTGAAAAACAAAAATACCCCATGTCGGGTTCATTGTAATCAAGTCAAGTCTAATCAAGTATATTTGAAAGCTAAGAGCCTCAGCACTATGGATAGTTGTATGTTAGAATCAAGTTTGTGTGATGAATAGAAGAGCCACAACTCGTGTTATTGTATGTGAGAGAAATTTTGTGTCTTTCGTCCTCTACCTTTCCAACATAAATCTATGCAACATACTTGCATTGTTCCTAGTTCATTCCTAGTTTAGTTCCTCAACTAAATTCAAATTTTTTCTTTAGCCTTCGAACTGCATTTGCTATGCAAGTGCAAAGTAGATCAATGCTGCTTTAGTCTATCTCTAGGTTTTGTTTATAAATTGAACAATCGATCTAAAAACACTCTAATTTCCCTAAGTGGTGGCTCTAGTAACCTCCTTAGATCAACCCCTGTGATTTATATTTACTGAACATCACTTACTCGACCTAAATCCATGAACTAAACTACAAATTGTGATCAAAGAATGGATAAAAATCTCGCACTGGTACCATCGCACCCTCCCTTCAAGGCAGTCTGTATGCATCACACTTCCCGTGTGCAGTAGGTGCGCTGCATACTGGATTCCCTGTGTGATAGGTGCGATGGTCAAGGAAGGTTAATTTTACCTTCAGACTTTGGTTTTTCTTCAATCTTTTCAGTTCTATTCAGGAGTTTTGTTGTTTGTGGTCAGTATAACTCTGTGGTAAATCTCTTCTCTTCCATCATTCCGCCTCCATTGTGCAAAGAACTGTAAGTGTTTTTATGTATTGTGCACCATTTCCAATTCTCTTTTACAACGAAGTAGCGTAATCAGACTGTCGTTCCTTGATCTGAAAGTGTCGCAAGTGTCGTTTTCAGTCATAGAAGAGAATCCCATTGTTCTTGATAGTCAATTGTATTGTTACTCTTGTTTTTTATTTGAATTAGTAATTTTTCAAGTGTCGAAAACAATTTTCATTTCGAAATCACAAAGTGTTGTCCTTATCTTCACTTAATTTTGAAAAAGAAATTTGTTAGTATTGCCGCTTTGGAAAATAATTCAAATTTGCACTTAGTGTTCTTCTTGTCCTTCATACATTAAGAAGGCTGAAAACAAACACATGCATGTGCATTGGCATTCAGACTACTTGGTTTGATTTAGGACAATGCATTTAGTGTGTGCTCTGTGCTCTTTGTTGAAAGACCCTCAGTTCTCTTTCCTTAGTAGCTAGGATTTTCATTGCCAAAAGCAGATTAAACATTTGTTTATCATCTTAGACTTCATTTTAGGAATTGTATACACATCACGCAGTGAACCTGAAAGGCAAATTTTTAAACAAGATCATATGTAAAATAAATTTAATGAATCTAAAAACACTTTGGAGCCTAATGCACAACATCTAGAAGTCTAGGCTAGAGATGTATTTCGACGTCGTAAAACCTGGTAGCTATTGTTTTCAGTATTGGTTGGGTGATTCCTCCACTTTGAGATGACAAGTGCCAGTACGGACTTGTGCTCCCATGTACCGTCAAGTATATATTGGGATACCACAATAGGCTATATCATTTATCCTTAGGAATCGTGTCTACCGCCCTATCGATCGCAATGCACTAAACAAAACATTCGGGAAGATTGACTGTCGTACCTTAAAAAGTATTCTGCAGTTTTGCGATTGGTTTGGTAATCCCTCTGCCTAGATTTCCAGAGAAGTCTCTTTCGTTCCTTTTCAGACTCCTTCAAGGAAAAGTTCCATCTCAGCACTTGTCACTTCAGGCTCATTAAAAATCGAAGGCGACTAGAGTCATCTTTTGTTTTTTCTCGACTCTTAAAAATTGAAAAAACAAGTTGTGTCAAAGCGTATAAAATTTATTTTAATCGGAATAACATCACAAGTTCTGTCGTTGGTCTTCAGGTTGAGAAAAATGGATTCTACCAACCAAGGATTTCCCCTTGGAGGAAATCCTAGTTTTTTCTCCTCTTGGGGAGATGTTGGTGCACGCCATATAACCACATTGTCACTTCCAGTGTTGACGATTGGTTTGCCCGTATGGCTCTTCTCCACCTCTGTCATTCAGAATACCGTAATTCCTGAACAGTCAAGTCAGCAACTAGGTGATACTAGAGTTACCCCCCAACCTTCCGCTTCATCTGTTTCTCCCTCTCCTCCTTCCTCTTCACTTGATGAAGCTGGTAAAGCTAAAGATCAAGTAACTGAGAAGAAGAATAAATAGAAAGAGAAAAAGGAAAAGAAGAAGAAGGAGTCAAAAGCAAAAGGGGGCAACCATGTGTCGTCTAGCGAAAATCCTCACACCGCACTATCTAAACCTAAATCTCCATGTGTCATTTGCAAAGGAGATCACTATCATCGAGATTTTCCTTACATCCCTCATAAATTAAGGGACTGGTCTCCTTGTTTGCACAATCCGGTGTCGCCAACATCTGATGATCATGTTGAAAGTCCACCGTCAACCAGTGAAAGCGAAGCATCTAGACAAAAAAGGAATCGAAAATTTCCTTGTGAACTATGTGAAGGTGATCACACCATCCACTGTTGTCCACCGTTGTCCCTTCCTAGACAAAGTCAAAAGAGTTTTGGATGACCGTCCTGCTTCACCGCTACGGCTCCCTCCTGGATACAAGAAACTCTAGCTGAGTCCACCACTGGTTGAAAATCCGACCAACACGCCATTGTAGTTGGTCGAAGTGTCTATCATTGAAAATGAACCCTCTGAATCCATACCTAATGAAAGTCAAAAGGTCGAGGCGGCAGTTGACCCGATTTTTCCTTTAGAGGGATCATCTTTGAATAATACCACCACTAAAGAGAAAGAGAACGACACCGTTCAAATTCTTTTCGTAAACACAGACTCTGATGAACTTGGGGGCAGTCTACCCATTCCTTTACCATAGGAAGGAAGTTCATGAGAGTCATATCCGGCCGTCTATTCAGTCCCACCTCCAAGCAACCTATTCATTTCCTTCGGTTGGAATCTACTAGGCAGACCCCATTTACCAGCTAGTGTACCATTCTGAATCATGTTACAAGCTTACAGAATGGTCATGGCTGGTACCATCATAGATCAAGGGGCGTTTGTGACTATCCTTTCCTCAACTGGCTGGAAAGCGCTTGGTTCGCCATTGCTTCTGCCTCAAATGAGAAATATGACAGGCTTTGACAAAGGAACCAGTCGACCGTTAGGGATCCTTCCAAATGTGCCCACTACTTTGAGAAGGAAAACCATTCACATGAACATGATGGTAGTCCAAGGAAAACCATTCACATGAACGTGATGGTACTCCACGTCTCTTGCTTCAACTTTCGAACTTAACGTTGTTCTTGGCACACAATATTCCATCACACCTCACCCTAAGTGGATCTCGCTGCAAGGGGTAAAGCATTTTCGATGAAGTAACAATAACTTAATTTAAACGTTTCTTAGAATTTTATCTTTTGTACATTGCCTGATAATCATATTGGGGATTGTAGGCTACACGGTGAAACAAGAAGGCCATTGGAAAATGGATCTTATGTCCAATATGTATAACATATTTATGGAATCATTTCACACTTATTTTGGATGACACCTTGTCAAGAAGGTTTTTTCACTTATATTCTCCAAAGTTGGTTTTGATTGCATCATTGTGTTGTTAGATAGCTAATATTCGGGATTAGGTTTGTGTTATGATGATTGGTTATTAGAGCCCAAGAAGACCCATAGACTGGATCAACAATTTCTTTATTTATTTATATGTACATTGTGTACATCATTCTTTGAGATCAATATTTAATATATGTTTGAATTTGGTTTCCAATCAATGTGTTGTCGTATAATGGTATGAGAGCATAATTTTATCCATTTGTTGATTGAGTTGAGCCACTATTTTTGTGGCTTTCTCGGGTTCTCTTTTTTTCTTCGACGTTGGAGGTTTTTGCTACAACTTGTCCATGGTGTTGAGAGTTAGTGACATTACCATTCAGAAAGTGTGTTATATCTTTGAACATTTGTGAGAGTTCAATGTTGTAATAGAACTAAGAAAGGGTGACTCCGTCCACCAATTTTGAGGCAAGTAACTGCAAGAAGGGATAGGAGATTGCCACATTCAATTAAGGATACAACCATGTCCAATTAAAGAAGTATTGGACTCGACAAAAGTGGATAGCGAGAGAGGAGAAGTTGTTGGCCTGAAAACCTTATGGACATGCAACTACATTTGAATTAACGAAAGGTGTAATTTGGACTATTTTTATTGGCTCTTGGTGATACTGAATGTTGTCAATTTATGCTATTATGTTTATATTACTCACATATACATGTACACGAAAGTGAAGAAAATAGTTTCAAAAAAAAAACTTTTCTCTTCTTCGTTTTGGAACATTCGATTACTACTATTCATCTATAGTGGTCGTAAACCCAAAAGATCTGAATAACAAAAGTTCAGGCCTTGATCAAGTATTCGTATTTTTTGGGCTAGATTTCGCCCCCGAGGGTGTTTATTGACCTAGATTATGCACTGTTAGGAGTCACTTGTGTGGTTGACTGACATCTTGCTAGGCTTTTGGGTATCACGTCCCTATCATAGCTAAAGCTACATGTACCTTTCTTCTAGCTATTCTATTATTTTCGGGCTCTTTTCAATGTTGGCTTTGACTTATCTTTGTTTTTCCTTTGACCTGTCTGTGTAAATAATGACACATCATTTGCATACTGTAATAACTCAATCTTACTTTTCTCACTGAAATCAATCCACGCTTTCCAATATCCATTGTTTGGTTTACTTGCAAATGGAGTTTCTCCTCTTGGGGAGATGTTGGTGCACGCCATATAACCACATTGTCACTTCCAGTGTTGACGATTCATTTGCCCGTATGGATCTTCTCCACCTCTGTCATTCAGAATACCGTAACTCCTGAACAGTCAAGTCAGCAACTAGGTGATACTAGAGTTACCCAACAACCTTCCGCTTCGTCTGTTTCTCCCTCTCCTCCTTCCTCTTCACTTGATGAAGATAGTAAAGCTAAAGATCAAGTAACTGAGAAGAAGAATAAATAGAAAGAGAAAAAGGAAAAGAAGAAGAAGGAGTCAAAAGCAAAAGGGGGCAACCATGTGTCGTCTAGCGAAAATCCTCACACCGCACTGTCTAAACCTAAATCTCCATGTGTCATTTGCAAAGGAGATCACTATCATCGAGATTTTCCTTACATCCCTCATAAATTAAGAGACTGGTCTCCTTGTTTGCACAATCCGGTGTCGCCAACATCTGATGATCATGTTGAAAGTCCACCGTCAACCAGTGAAAGCGAAGCATCTAGACAAAAAAGGAATCGAAAATTTCCTTGTGAACTGTGTGAAGGTGATCACACCATCCACTGTTGTCCACCGTTGTCCCTTCCTAGACAAAGTCAAAAGAGTTTTGGATGACCGTCCTGCTTCACCGCTACGGCTCCCTCCTGGATACAAGAAACTCTAGCTGAGTCCACCACTGGTTGAAAATCCGACCAACACGCCATTGTAGTTGGTCGAAGCGTCTATCATTGAAAATGAACCCTCTGAATCCATACCTAATGAAAGTCAAAAGGTCGAGGCGGCAGTTGACCCGATTTTTCCTTTAGAGGGATCATCTTTGAATAATACCATCACTAAAGAGAAAGAGAACGACACCGTTCAAATTCTTTTCGTAAACACAGACTCTGATGAACTTGGGGGCAGTCTACCCATTCCTTTACCATAGGAAGGAAGTTCATGAGAGTCATATCCGGCCGTCTATTCAGTCCCACCTCCAAGCAACCTATTCATTTCCTTCGGTTGGAATCTACTAGGCAAACCCCGTTTAGCAGCTAGTGTACCATTCTGAATCATGTTACAAGCTTACAGAATGGTCATGGCTGGTACCATCATAGATCAAGGGGCTTCTGTGACTATCCTTTCCTCAACTGGCTGGAAAGCGCTTGGTTCGCCATTGCTTCTGCCTCAAATGAGAAATATGACAGGCTTTGACAAAGGAACCAGTCGACCATTAGGGATCCTTCCAAATGTGCCCATTACTTTGAGAAGGAAAACCATTCACATGAACATGATGGTAGTCCAAGGAAAACCATTCACATGAACGTGATGGTACTCCACGTCTCTTGCTTCAACTTTCGAACTTAACGTTGTTCTTGGCACACAATATTCCATCACAACTCACCCTAAGTGGATCTCGCTGCAAGGGGTAAAGCATTTTCGATGAAGTAACAATAACTTAATTTAAACGTTTCTTAGAATTTTATCTTTTGTACATTGCCTGATAATCATATTGGGGATTGTAGGCTACACGGTGAAACAAGAAGGCCATTGGAAAATGGATCTTATGTCCAATATGTATAACATATTTATGGAATCATTTCACACTTATTTTGGATGACACCTTGTCAAGAAGGTTTTTTCACTTATATTCTCCAAAGTTGGTTTTGATTGCATCATTGTGTTGTTAGATAGCTAATATTCGGGATTAGGTTTGTGTTATGGTGATTGGTTATTAGAGCCCAAGAAGACCCATAGACTGGATCAACAATTTCTTTATGTATTTATATGTACATTGTGTACATCATTCTTTGAGATCAATATTTAATATATGTTTGAATTTGGTTTCCAATCAATGTGTTGTCATATAATGGTATGAGACCATAATTTTATCCATTTGTTGATTGAGTTGAGCCACTATTTTTGTGGCTTTCTCGGGTTCTCTTTTTTTCTTCGACATTGGAGTTTTTTGCTACAACTTGTCCATGGTGTTGAGAGTTAGTGACATTACCATTCAGAAAGTGTGTTATATCTTTGAACATTTGTGAGAGTTCAACGTTGTAATAGAACTAAGAAAGGGTGACTTCGTCCACCGATTTTGAGGCAAGCAACTGCAAGAAGGGATAGGAGATTGCCACATTCAATTAAGGATACAACCATGTCCAATTAAAGAAGTATTGGACTCGACAAAAGTGGATAGCGAGAGAGGAGATGTTGTTGGCCTGAAAACCTTATGGACATGCAACTACATTTGAATTAACGAAAGGTGTAATTTGGACTATTTTTATTGGCTCTTGGTGATACTGAATGTTGTCAATTTATGCTATTATGTTTATATTACTCACATATACATGTACACGAAAGTGAAGAAAATAGTTTCAAAAAAAAAACTTTTCTCTTCTTCGTTTTGGAACATTCGATTACTACTATTCATCTATAGTGGTCGTAAACCCAAAAGATCTGAATAACAAAAGTTCAGGCCTTGATCAAGTATTCGTATTTTTTGGGCTAGATTTCGCCCCCGAGGGTGTTTATTGACCTAGATTATGCACCGTTAGGAGTCACTTGTGTGGTTGACTGACATCTTGCTAGGCTTTTGGGTATCACGTCCCTATCATAGCTAAAGCTACATGTACCTTTCTTCTAGCTATTCTATTATTTTCGGGCTCTTTTCAATGTTGGCTTTGACTTATCTTTGTTTTTCCTTTGACCTGTCTGTGTAAATAATGACACATCATTTGCATACTGTAATAACTCAATCTTACTTTTCTCACTGAAATCAATCCATGCTTTCCAATATCCATTGTTTGGTTTACTTGCAAATGGAGTTTCTTTTTGAATGCAGAAAGTAACGAATTTGATGTTGTGTTATGTGATGCCTTACTACAATGATTAAAAAAAAAAAAATCATTGATTTCCATATTATAAGGAAGAGGCATTAAAAGAAACTAGTGGCATGGAAGAAGGAAAGAAAAGGACAGAAATAAATAGTTTTGGAAAGAAAGTTGGTAAATGTGATTCTTTATATTATGTTGACTTGGGTTTTAGTTGGCTGGTTTTTGTTGACTTCGTTGGATACTCTCTTCCCTAGAATGAATTTGATTTTTTATGAGCCCTTTGATGAATCCAAATTGTGAACTGTGTTCAATTAAAGGGACAAATATAAGGAAAAATATAATTCCATTCCTTGCTACCTTTTGTTTTGGCTCGTATTGTGCAGCGATTTGTGATTTGGTTAATCATTTGTTCGACTCTCACCGAGTTGTATTACTTGTTTTTTATGTGTGTCTTTAAATAAATATCACGTTGAGTAAGAGTTCAAGGTATTTGTTGTTTCACACTATTTGGTCAAGGAAGAATACAACATTTTTATGGTGATATTACTTTGAGTTCAATAAAAGGAGAAATAAGGCACTATGGTTAGAAAATCTAATTTGGTATATTAACTGGTACCATAGGCA
>APFE030657948.1:111577-146990 GCA_000404065.3 Pinus taeda
CCTATTCTTGAAAATGGGCGAATGGAAGGTTGTAACTCCTAATTTCAAGGGCTAAATTTACCTTTTTTACCCTCTCCCTTAAAATAAGGTGGGCTATTTGAGGTGATTTGTAAAAATGTACTATGATACAAAATATTCGCCCACTAAAAATTTAAAACCCCTTAATTTCGCCAAAGGGCGAAGATTCGCCCCTAAAATCATCCCTAGTGAGCTTGAAGCTCCTTCAGTCTCAAAAATTACGCCTTGTTCAACCCATTTTTCCTCATAGGTGCATGGGCACATCACAAAGGCACGGAGATTTCACCTTCATCCCTTCAAAGTGCTACAGTGTGTCCTCTTTTCCTTAGGTTGGATGGGTGTGTCACGAAGGCACGAAGTCTCATCACTCATCCCTTTGACATGCGACAATGTGCCCTCCTTTGTCTTGAGCACATAGGTGCACTTTGAAGACATGAGGCTCCACTTTCCTTATCCTTCATCTGCTTAGAGTGTGACAATGCACCCTCCTTGTCTCCCATGGTACATGGGCACATAAGGAAAACCAGAAGGCCTTTTCTCCCATTCCTTTGACCCTTTAGGGTGCTACAGTGCGCCCTAACCAATTTTCGTCTCTTTCTTAAGCACATTAGTGAACTACAAAGCCTCGTATGACCATGCATGTCTCTTCATGCTTCAAGAGTGCACCCTCCTAGTTTGTATGTGTGTTTTTGATTCCATGCAAGTTATTTTTGGTTGTCGTTCATTTTTTTTACATGCCCTATCATCTGTGATGACTCTTTAAGTGTGATTTACAAGTTTTTCTACATAGTTAGTTGTTTTAATTTGATCTTGTCACTATGAGCGTGATTCCACAAACATGTGTTTGTGCTACAAGTGTTACCACTGTATCATCATCTATTGGAGACATGTCACCACGCAAAGTAGCCTCTAAATAACTTTCAAAAGAAATTATTTGTGAACGATTTGAAGATGAAAAATATAATGCTCCAATATATATGAAAACTCATTGTTTTATCGAAAATACGACATACGTTGCCTAGAGCAAGATCTACAACATGTTCATGCATGAAACATTCCTTGAGGACTTAGAAGATGTACATGCATATATAAACATAAAGACTAGGATACACAGGACCATGTGCAGATATTTGGTCATGTGATCTAGGTGGATATTGGTGGCCACCTTCCTATTTTAGTTGGACCCCCATTGTTGTTTCTTTTTATTTTCCTTAATTGTAGCACAACTTACTATTTTTGGTATTTTTTCGGGTCCTAAACTTTCGGAGCCATTTTGAAGGACTAAAAGATGTTTTATTTATTTATTTATTTATTTTTATTTTATTTATTATTTTTCTTTTGGAAACATAAAGATTGGAAAATAACCAAACCAATATACCTATTAATTTTAGGCCTATTCTTTGAGATCTTCAAAAGCAGGTATTATGATAGCCAAACGGAGATCGTACACCAAAGTTATGACCCCAGGAAATTGATGTTCCAACTTACCCCAATGGGGGCCACAAGCTTTTGGTGTTTCATCTCCTAGGGTTAGGTTTATGGATGTTTATGGATTCTCATTATTTTTCAATGATAAAAATGCCATCGAGTCTCATTGTAACACAATTTAGAGGCATCTAGCCACCATGTTTCTTCTTAGAGATAAGCTACCATCGCACAAGCTAGTTTCTTTCCATTATGTATGTAAGCATATTTCAGTTCTTTAATATTAATGAAATGAAGTTTTATTTCTTCCACATCTCGGCGTTTATTTTTGCATCTGTATTCTTTCACATTCATGTATAAGTCTTGATCAGTGATATCAGAGTGGTCTTCTCTTTCTCATTTTTTTCTTTGCATGTCCCTAGCAAGGTTAGGGTATAAGGAGTTAGGGCTTGAACTAGTTGACCCTTTGCAAGACCAGCCTCGAAAACCCCGAAAACCTCCCATGGTGGAAGAAAATAAAGATGAGGGAGTAGGGGATCCTTTCAAAATATTGCTCAAGGAAGCCCTTGAGCGACATAGGAACACGATCATGGATAACGTTTCCTAGATCCTTTGGCGGCTACCCATAGGCAACACATCTTCATCCAACAACCACTCTAGAGGTGCCACTACCTTTAAGGTACAGTTCAACTTTGACATTCCCATATTAGAAGGAAAGATAGATGCAAATGCCATACATAGATGGTTAAATCTGTAGGAAGGGTATTTTTCAGTTCATGACTTTTTGAATCGGGAAAATATTATTTTTGCACTCCTCAAAGTCGACCCCCATGTCAAGGACTGGTGGAAACATACTATGAACAAAAGGACGAGAGGTAATCTTCACATTTTTCAGCTCCACCCTCTTGGAATTCTTTCTGAGATGTCGTCAATGAACAATATTACCCTGTCGAAGCTATGAAGATAAATACATAAAGCGAACCATGCTATGGGAGGGAAGGGACCAAGACATGCTGGAGTTCAAAAATATTTTTCACATCCTTCTAATGAAGTCTGGTATCAAGGATTCTGAGAAACATTTGGTACTCAAGTACCGTGGCTATCTACATAAGTACATCCAAGACTAGATGGAGTTATTGGACTTCTCCTTGCTTGGCACCGTCTATGGATATGCTGCCAAGATCAAGCATAAATTTAAACAGAAGAAGCGATACTTTCGATTTGTGAATCTGAAGCAAGGGAAAGGCACCCACAAACCGAAGAAGAAAGGACAGAGGTAAGGCAAGGTAACCCAGGAAACCACATTGAAGCTACAGTAAAAGAACAAAACCACGATGATAAAGAAGGACATAGGGAAATGGTGTGAGTTCCATAAGAGCCCCACTCACAACACAAGTGAGTGCCAAGCCAAGAAGTCACTAGTGGGTGAGCTTAAAGCTTATTAATCAGATGCATGTTCTGACTCCGAGTTAGAACCCTACAAGGGGAATGATAAAGGGAAGAATATTATTGATGGAGAGCCCAGTGCCATTGTTGCCACCACCAAGATCCAGAAGATTGAGCCTGAAGATCTAGAGGAGGGGGAGTGACTCTTCCACTCACATATGTGGATGAAGGGTTGTTTGCTACAGTTCATTGTTGACAACGGAAGCCAAAAGAAGCAAAGGTCAAGAAGAGGTTGCGCCTACCCATGTCACCAACCACCGATATAACAATTGTAACCGTGCTCCTGAACTTGGAATTCCGCCAATCGATTTTACGAACAATTGTTAGGTGGTCTGTAGACTAACAGTTTTGAGTCGGGGGTCAGTGATTGTACCATTAGAGGGTTCAACTCTTGCCGACCCCACATTTAATTGCCAAACTGTTTCACTTTACCACCATTAATAATGAAAATACCAGTTATTATTTGTAACATATTTTGTTATATTGTTGAACTGTTTAATGGTGATTGGTTGGTTTGGGGGTTGGTGAGGCCTCCAACATGGCAGACTACCAACCCTTTGTTTTATTAATTGCACAAATATTGTTATTAAGATGAGTCCATCTGCAAATATTTACTTCAACCATCGCCGACTATATTGTTTTAGGCTGTAATTGTTACCATGTGTGGTGTATTGTCGTTGATTGTTACAATTGAAAATTGTCAACTATATCATCAAATCCCACCATTGTATGTTTCCAAATTTGTCAGTTTTGGGTCTAATCCAAGTCCATCTAGGTGCCAATGGGGTAACACATGACACCGTATGATTGGGCCACATGGCCCGCTCCTATTGGCCATATATATTCCTATAAGTTGGGTGGTGCTACCATATTAGGCAGTTTTACCAAATGTGGAAGTCATGCTATTTTTATCTGGCGACCTTGCTAGTTTTTGCTGAATTCTACCAATTTTAGTCAGGCTCCCAAATTTTTTGGAGCTCCAAATTTATCTGGTTCTCTACAAAAATATGTCGTTCGGCCAAATTTGACCACGAACTTTGATTATCCATAACTCCCTCATATGAAATCAAATTGAGGTGTTATCTACATCATTGGAATTAGGATAACGATCTCTTTGATGTGGTCTTGGTTTCAATTAGATCCAAGGGCTTTGAATTTTGGGACATTAGGGATCCACCTAGATCACCAAGGACCTAGAACAACATCTATCTATGTGTGAGGTCATTTGGATAGCCAAACAAGTCTAGGATGAGGCTACAAAGATTGTGCATCTAGAAGCAACTTTTGGGGACTGCACATTGATGTGGTATATTAAGATCCAAAGCGCAAATCCAACTAGATAGCATAAGACTCTAGTGGAGATCAAGAGGGCATTGATCAGGGAGTTCCAGAAGCTAAATTTAGAGTCTCAATGCATTACAAATTTGAAGGAAATCAAGCAGGTTCCAAGTTAGCCAGTATAAGAATTTGATTAGCAATTCAAGGTCTTAAAAGATAGGTTGGCATTCGATATCCCAAATGCACAACATAAAGAATGGTTCATTGTAAGACTAATTTTCCATGTTGGGATACCATTGACACAACAATGGAGAGGAATGCAATCAGAGGCTCTAGAACTTTCGCTAAAAATAGAAAACCTTCCGAACTCTATCCACAGTTCTTCCCAGTTTCAGTGCGGCCTCCGGTCACCTCCTCGTAGACCTGTGTTTTATTAACAAATTGTGGCATTTTGCAGGTAATTAGCAGAAGACCAGAGCTCGGATAAACAATTTTGATACTAGTCACAAAACTTGTTTACTCCAAGACTCTAAAGAAAATCTATTTAAAAACCTTCATTTAGAAGAAGAAAACAGTTATACACAGAACAGAGAAAGAAATCATTCACACAGAGACATCAACTATTAAAACAAAGGAACCAGACAGAGCATACAATGAAAAGACAAACAGATCAAACATACAGAAAGTTCATCAATACCCATTACCATATGTTGATACATATAAAAAACTAAATAATTTACTATTGAAATACATAGTAAAAAGTTAAAATGTACAGTAAAAGTAAAAAAACAGTAAAGGATATTGACAAGTCATCAAAGTAAAAGTGCATCAAATGAACGAGTATCATATAGATGAAAAAATAGAGCAGTCAAGGTAAATAGTAAAAGTAAACATGGAGGTAGTAAGGGTTAAATAGAGATAAAGACACTTTCATGAGAAACAATGAATTTTATCCAAAGTAAAGGTAAAAACAATTAAAAGAAAATTAAGGTTAAAAGATGAAATCAGAGCAGGAATGGTACATTTTCTAGAAATTTCTTGTTTAAGTCATAATATTGCAGAAGCTATTGTGGCCAATCCAAGATGCATTTTGAGAAACTGGAGGAGGTTTGTGTTCCTAAAAGGCCAATATACAAAAACCTATCTCACTTTGTACATAAGTATTACAAAACTGGGGATAAATGCATATCTTCACAACCTATTTTTCAGACTGTGCAAAGTCCTGTTTTTTACATAGTTTTGTAAAGAATATTGTGAACATATGGAGATTAATTTTGGGAAATGGAGAGATATTTATCTCAATAACATACTTATCTAAAATAACCGCTTTCACTTTCTACATATTTATCTCATATTAAGATATAAAAAGGCATCACGGGACCCTAATTTTGTAGAATTTCTAGGGAAAAATGCACAAAGGAAGGGGGTAGTAAGTGACTTGGAAGCCTCGTCATCAATTAAGAGTTGCTATCAAATTAGAATTTATCTTCTTTGTCACCATCAATCAATAAATATAGTGCCAAATATATTAATTAGTTTTGAGTTTCCTTTATTTAAGTTCTATTAATGTAAAACAATTTGAGATATTTGTAAAACCAATCTTGATATTTTTTCAAGATATTTCAGTTTAGAATTTGTATAAATAATTCTTCATTTGAAGTATTTTGTGGTGGATTATATTAGACATTTCTATAGACTTTTTTATCAGAAGACCCAGAAGGTTATTGTATCATTTACTGAGCCAACAAGCTGGATTGATGAATAAAGATCAAACATTTCAAATGATTCATGTGTTAAGCGAATTTCAAACAAGTATTCTCATGTGTTGTTGTCATTTTTCTCAAGTTATTCATAATCTTTAATGTTTTTCTCAATCTAAATGTTATAAATGGAATAATATTTTAAAACTTGTTTAATTACACTTTGCCTTAACAGTTATGCATTTGAATGTTTTCTTCTTATATTTAAATTAAAGATTTCTTAATTTCTCTTTGGTTTAGATTGATTTCATGAATATCCAGGTTAAAGGATTCTTAAATGCCCTTTGATTTTGATTACCCATTCATTCCTCATTCACTAGCTGAGTCTGGGAACCCTTAACTACTTTCTCACCCTGAGTGAAACCCTTTCACCCCTCTGTCTCAAAGCTCTGACAAACACTTTTCTGTCGTCCCCTTTGAAAGTTCCCTTTAGTGAGTTAATCCAGTTTTGCTTCCTTATTTTTGACTCCATAGCCCAATGGTCTAAAAGACATCATTTTATCCATTTGTCTAAGCAGATCCCACCACCCAATCTCAAATACAAATCAAAAACCTCTTGAACATTCATAACTAACCTAAAATCACATAACTAAAACAAAGTTAGATTATAAAGAGAGAGCCCTCTCTGAGCATCAGGAAGGCTAGGTCTTGTTCTCCAAAAGTGGTTTGTAGTTACCTTGGTGATTTCTTTCTTTAACCTTGAGAAAATTCTAAGTGATAACATAATGACGACCATACTGGGGAAGACTAACATTTTCTTCAGAAATATTTTATAGGTTTAGATCTGGTCTATGATAGTGGACAGTGATCAGGCACACAAAGGTTAAATTCATCCACCTGGTGACTCTAAATCAATTTCACAATCAAGACTCCTTTGGAGGAATGAACCTGAAAGAACAATATGAAAAAATTAGGTTTTTAACTTGTATTGTTATCCAAGACATTATGTTCTTTCTCATCAAGAAATTTTTTCAATGTATATTGTATTTTAGAGAAGGTCTTCGATTAATTTTTTATTATTTTCCTTTAAAAATTGTAAATATATATCCTCCTTATCCATTTGAGAATATTTCTTCTAAATCTTATGATGATCATTTTCCGATTGAGGAGCATCAAACAATCAAGACTAATCATACAATCCCTGTACATATTCCTGTACCTTGTAAAGCTCCTAATAGATATAAGCCCCCCATGTTACCTCCTATACTCCATGATTTCCCTATTAAATATCACAAATATCTCCCCAGTTTTGATGGAGAGAATGGTATCGCTGCCCAAAAACATATTCAAGGTTTTGAGAATTATCTGGACTTATTTGAGATTGATGAAGATGATGTTAGAATTAGACTTTTTTCTCTCTCTTTGTAATGTAGAGTAAAGAGTTGGTTCAAGAATCTACCTATTGCAAGCATCTCAAATTTCTAACAGTTTGTCATATTTTTCCTTGATAGATGGATAATCAAAATCAATTTTTTTGTGATCTTAGAAAAATATAATCAGTTAAAAAGACAGCCAAATGAAACAATACAATAATTTTCTAACAGATTTAATCAAATCTATTATTCAATGCCATCAAATATAAGACCTCCTCCTGATTCAGATCTCTTGCATTATCCAAAAGCATTTGATCTAGAGAAATAATTTTAGTTAAGAGAAAGAAACCCCTCAACACCAGAACAAGATGCAGAACATTGCAATAGATGCAGAAGCTAATCTGCAAATTAGAAGAGAAAAGTTGAAAGCACGAGCGAAGAAGAACAACATTGCAGAGGTAAAACTCGACTTTTGGTAAGAAAAAATAGAGGAAAGGATACAGAAGATCATCATGAAAGATAAATTTTTTATTCAAAATCACCAAGACACATTTATTTCACAAAAATAAGAGGTTGATAGCCATGAACAAATTCCTACTAATTCCAACTACCATAGATCAGAAGATAGAATTATAGAGCTATATGTGGAGAGGCAATCTATTGATCTAATGTGTATGTTTGATGACATTAATTCTTTTAATGATTTGCCTAAATATGATCAATATGATGATAATTATGTTTTCCAAATCCAAATTAACTTTATAGAGCAATCATAAACTAGTTTGGGAAATAAAGAAATTCAGTTTCAGCGGCTTGAAAATAGTGATCATCTTATTCATATCAGCTATGAAAGTGAGGAAGAAAGAGAAGAAAATTTCGAAATAAGTGAAGCTTCTTTGCCTCTTTGTTTTGATTCATTTCATTTCATCAGATAAAACTTTAAAGCAATAGAAAATCAGCAGTCTTTAGGTATTGATATTGACAACAAAGAGGACAATGAAAATCTTAATCAAGATTCTTCAGTTTCAAAAGTGCAGTTATCAAATTCTATTGAGATGTCTGATCAGATGACACAGGAAAGTTCTATACCACTATATTGTGAATCATTTCAGTTTTTAAAGGAAATATGGCATAATATCTCCAAATAAAAGGATAAACAAAATGCAAAAATCCATGAAGTCCCATTAAAACCCATATGTAATAGGTTGCAGCAATCCTTCCACATATTTTATGATCTTGTTATCACTCAGGTTTTTTCCTTAGAAGTTATCAAAGAAGGAATAGCTAGAGGTAACCTCAAACCAATATTTTAGACCTAGGTTCTAGCTAACCTAAGTCCAGAGAGGGCTCTCTCTTTATGATTTAACATGGTTTAAATAATATTTCAGGCTAGTTCTTAATGTTCAGGGTTGTTTGTTTTGATTGGATGGTGGAATTAAGAAGACAGATGGGCAAAGCAAATATTTAGGCCATTAGGCTATGGAGTCAATCAAGAAAAGCTTAACTGGATTTGAGCTATTACTGAGGTAAGAGTCCACAGGGCAGGCTAGCACAACAAGAGAAAATCTACAAGTTCAAATGGATGGAAAGTCCTAACCACGGTCAAGGGCAATGAAGAATCCTTAACCAGGATTAAGATGAAGAAAGGAAGGATGGCCAGTAGCAAAGGGCAATGAAGAATCCTGTACTATGGGCCAAAAGGGGGATAAACTACGGAAGTAAGGGGGCAATTAAGAATCCCCAGACCAAGGCAGTTTGATAGAAAACATAAATAAAGAAAACAGTTAAAACAAAGAGCAATTAAGCTAATTCTGATGATATGATTCCTTGTTTGCTTTTAAGATTGTATAAGAAACACATATGAGTATTTCATAACATAAAGAAAGTACAATATCTAAGCATGAGAAGGTGATATTTATTTGTTCCAAATGTGCACAAGAATCCAGTGAAATGTCCTCAGCTTTATTTCATTTCTAGTAAAACCAGTCCAGTCTTGAGTACAATAGCTCTTTGGCTCAAAAATAATGTCTACAGAAATGTATTTTAATCCACCCCAATTACTTCAATTTGTGAAGTATTTATACAAAATTCGATACAAAATATCTCATAACTATATGAGAATTATTCTAGGAAACAAAAAATATCTTCAACATGAAGATACAGACAGATGGAGAACTGTTTGTTTGTTATCCCTTTAATTGTGACTGTGCTGGCTATTGTTGCTCGGGTTTGGCTCTTGCAGTTTGCCTTGTAGTTATGTGCCGGAATCACTTTTATCTTTAACCTACTGATACTCTTCACCTATGTTGTTGCATCTTATCTTACCTGTTTTACGTGGCAGTTATCTTTTACCTTATAGATTTACTATAGTAACTTATAGTAAATCAGTCAAACTTGTCCACCATTCACTGTCAGGTAACTTTATTCTTATCATATTCCTGTAAATTTCATCATCTTATGTGTACTTAGAAAAACTTGGTTTTCTTGTGAATAAGTGCTTGATTTCATGTTCTATGTAGAGAAGTGCTCAAAGCCGTCATAAAGCACTCTTCCAATGGGCAAATATTTCACCCCTGAAGTACTAGCTTGGCTTATGGCCAGCTTGTTTATTTTATCAATGTAATCTTCCTGGGTCATCAACTTATCATGTATTACCATAGGACTGGGAAGTCTTTTTTCTCTTAAGATGCCATAGTTCAGCATGAAGCTATCAATGTCTACATGGATGCTCTAACATCTTTTTTCCAGGTTTAGCATTAAGTTCCTTTTAGTGAGGACCTTTTTTATTTCTATGATTGTTGTAGTTTTATCCTCTATCTCCAATTCATCAAGCTGATATCTACTTTTTCTCTTCAAAAAGGCGATCAACTGATTAGCTTCTTTTGGTTTATTTCCTAATTCTTCCACTGTCTTGTGGATTGCCTCTATAACCATCTTGACCAATTCTATTTGCTCAAAAATAATCTAAATAGAAGGCCAAACATCATTGATGGAATCAATGATGTTGGCCCAAAGGATTTCTCTCATGTTTCCCAGTGGTTCTTGAAGTGTTAAATCCTTTTCTAAGGTTTTAATCCTTTCCGCCATCCTTAAGTTCCTCTGGGTTTCTTCTTTGTTCTATATTTGTACAAGTTTACAGTTGGTTTCCAAATTTGACAATTGTTCTCTGAGCTTCTTTAGCTCAGTGGCCTGGATACTCATCTCTTCCATGGTTTTGATTAACTCTACATTTTTCTCTATTGGTGTCTCTGTGCTAGTTGATGTACCTGTACCTATTGTAGTACCTGTTACTAGCAATGTTATTGCTGGTGGAATTTGTTGGTGCCAAGTTAGTTGCCAAAGTGGAGGGTACTGCTATGGAAATTGTAGCAATCACAGTCTGTGGAGCCGTGGCCAACTCACTTTGCTTGGACTGTATCAAGTTGTCCAATTCTTTCTCAATTTCCCTCAATTGGTTATTTAACTTAAGGACTAGGTCCATAAGTTCTTCCTCCTTCTGTGTCTCTAATACTTTAGCTATTTGAGGATGATGAAGAGGTGGAATATTAAGTTGTTTCTTTAGTGCAACTGTGTCATCTTTTTTCTTTTTTATCAATTGCTTTGGTGCTTTAACATCCTTGGGATTATGTCCCAGTTCTATGGCTAAGTCCTCTAAGGACTTTATTCTAGTGTCTTTGGCCTGAGAAGAGGCCTTTTCCAACTGGAATTGAGTTGAGATGTTGTTCAATGAATTCTCAAGTTGGTGAGTTGCTACAGCCTTGCTGGTCAATGTGGAATAGACCATTTCTCCAGTTTGTTTATGCAACTCAATTCGGCCAATAGGATGGATATCCTTTGCCATGACCTCAAAATTTGTTTTAAGGTAGTCTTCCATTGATTTTAGTTTTTGTATGGTTGGCTTGAGAAAGCTCATCTGCATCTTGCCTTATTTTATATCAAAGGCTGACATCAGCCTTGTTTTATTTGTTGGGGCCATTCTTAGATAATGTGCATAACTCTGCACCTTCAGCCTTTCATTTCTTGCCTTGATTTCCATGTATTTTTCTTTGATGTCCTGACTCTGTCCTATGGAAGCCCTGAAGGAGGATACTTCCACACTCTGCTACCTTTCAAAATTTGATTTTGAGAGGTGGAAGGTTCTTGTGTCCCTCCTGAAGGAATGGTGTGCCCACTTTCTGTCCTCTCTGCTCTTGTAGTCCCTACTATTTCATCAGTATATTCTTGCTCTACATATGGATTTAACCTCTACCTCTTAGAAAAGGTTTGAGCAAAAAGCATGCTAGAAGCAGTGGCCTCCTCTCAGTTTCTCTTAAGGTTTCTTTCCTCATTGAGAGGAGGATGCAAAACAGGAGGATTACTCATGATTTGTTTAGGTTGAGCAAATTCCTCTGAAATTCTAGGTTGTTCAGATTCTTCTTGTTGTTCTGAAACCTCTTGTTGGTTTGATGGCTCTACTTGTTCTAATGATTCTGGTTGTCTTGATGGTCCTACCTCTGATGATGTACCTACTTCTGTCTACCCACTATGGTCTTGTGCTTGTCACTGACACTGAGACTCTCCTAGAACCTATACAAAGGAATCCTCATCAAGTCTCCAATCTAAGTCCATTAATACATTATCAACAACAACCTTTGTACTATCTTGATCTATCAAAGTGCATTCCACCCATTCGGATTGATTAGCATATTTTTCAATTTCAGAGATCCTGTGATGGATGTAAGGAGATAGTTTATTATATTGTCTCCTATTACAAATGAAG
This sequence comes from Pinus taeda, assembly GCA_000404065.3. NCBI lineage: Eukaryota > Viridiplantae > Streptophyta > Pinopsida > Pinales > Pinaceae > Pinus > Pinus taeda. The sequence continues at coordinate 123,577 of APFE030657948.1, forward strand.
CTGTAAGGGTCAAAGGTCCACATGAAACTTTGTTTTAGTTTCAATCTTTGGAGGATTTCATCTGCCTCTTTTCTTGCTTCTCTACTATTACAAATGAATGGGCCTAGCTAGTCCTTTATCCTGAGTTGTTCTTTCTTCTTAGCTCTTACAAAGTGCACTTCATCTGAATTAATCATTTGTCTATAGTACTCCAGAGCAAATAATCTCACGGAGAGGTACTTTGGAAATTTGTAAGGTGGCAGATCACATCCATAAATTCTTATTTCAGTTTGGTTTTGGTACAAGTACCAATCCCCTACTTTGTACTATTTTGACAACTGTAGGACCTTCTTGATGTCTACACTGATTCTGAGTGGAGGGCTTCCTAGCAGCATGGTTGTGACAGGAAAAACAAAGAGGTCTATGAAGTTTGTATAGGAGTATTGAGAATCAAACTGATGAATTAAAGAAGTCCAAAAGATCACTGATCTGGGATTTCCTTTAGTATCAAGCTTTTGGAGAGCAATTGGAAACCTATCAGCTTGGTAGTACAAGAATAAATGATACATAATTGAGTAATATTTAAACGCTCTTTCATTTTCCAATCTCATGAATTGATCATGCATTTTGCCAGCAATAAACTTTGCATAGTCAAATATGATGGTTGGTGGTTGGTCGAGAGAGTATATTGACATGATGGATATTATAATTTCATCGACATATTCACTGGTGGTGCAGCATAATATACCACATATCATATCTATAATATCTCAACCAAGGTTGGAGAATATAGTCCATAGATATAGAGGAGGGTTCTTTGGAATATACAGTTCTTCTCTGATAAAAATCTAGAACATCTGGGCGAGTCTGACTGAAGTGAGTGTAGGGTATTTGTTTAGCATGTCCCCAGTGGAAAGAGGGGCTAGGTTTTGGCTTGGCTGCAATTTGAAGCATATGGTTGATGGATTCAGCAGTGATATTAAATAGAACAAACTGGTCAGGAGCTCTTACTGCCCTTTGGATAAGATCATAGTTCATGTGGCAGTAATGTACAATTTTTGGGAATACATGCACTCTGGGGAACTGGTACTTAGGCAAACCTAATTCCCAAAGTCCAATGGAGTCGGCTTGGGTCAAGTACTGGTCTCTATACTTGCAAAAGAGATTTAGAGGTGATTTTCAGACTAAGGTGTCTTTTATTTGGAAATCTTTGTCTGCAATTTAAAGGTGGTCTAAATCCCTGTGGGGAGTCATAATGGGCATGACATTCAGGTAAATTGGGGCTTCCATCCTTGGTTATTATAGATTCAAAGACGGGATGAAGGATTTCAAGGAATTTGTGAACAATTGGTCTGTTTCAAAGTATTTCAAGTTTACCAGGTGCATTAATTGACTAAATTACTTAGCATTTAAAGAAATTTAGCTGAGGTTTGGTAAGAAATCAAGGTTTCTTAGTCAGAAATGGGGTTAATACCTGGTTTTGGCTATTTGAATAGTGAAATGATGACTGTACACTGTTTGTAGGAAGTGTATGGGTCTACAAGGTGGTCTGGAGTTCTTTGGCTGCGAAAAGTTGACGGTTGATAGCAGGTTTGTGATTGAACATGCTCTGTGCTTTGCATGGAAGCCAGAACATCCTTTTCACAATAAAAACAAAACAATGAGTTTTTTGGTTTTATGTGTAAAGTCAATGATATTGGCGAGTATAATGGGAAAACAATAGTTGGCGCCAATCGGAGGATGGGACAGTTTGTTGCTTAGCGGAGGTGGTAAGCAGAGGCAGTAAGCAGGATCCATCACATCCCTTTTCGGGAAAAATGGTTTTGGGGGTAGGCCGCCCGATGCCATTAATCGGGTGCCACGTAGCAATGGGATGAATAGTGAAACTGCTCACATCGGGCGGGTAAAGGTCGACCTTCAGAGGCCACCTAATATGAGCATCAACGTTGGATCTGAGGGGTCAGATTGTATGGTGATCGAGGGTATGATTTGATAAAGGAGTTAATGGAGGGGCCCGATGGGTTTTTAACTGCGGGTTAGGGCGGCTTAATGACGTTAGGGGCGATATGATTGGAGGAACGGGTTATTAATTAATCACAATTTGATTAATTAACCCCTTTTTGTTTGGCAGAGGGTTATGGCTCTTAATTAGTCGCAGATCGACTGATTAATCCATTTTAACTAATTTAGTTAATAATGTTTATATTTCAAACCATCGGGGCGGGATATTATCATATGGGATTTAAATAAAATATAAGGGAAAGGGGGTTTTCTTTTCGGGAGTTAAATAAATACAATAAACATTAATGTTAATATGAAGCGAAAGTGGAAAGTAAATGCGCTAAGTATAATATATTGATATTTATTTTAATATCCACATCTACACATCATTACTTAAGCTAAATGATTTTTTGTGGGTTTTTGTGGGAAGAAGGGGTTTTATGTAGGGTTAATTACTTTCCCTAGGTAAATGATGATTTCACACCTTAGGAAAAGGGGTTTTCTAGGGGAAAATGAATGAATTGAAGCGGGTCAATTTTCATGAGGGGATTTTAGTACTTAGAACCTATAAGTTATTGGGCTGAGGATCCGGTCCCTCCAGAAGTTAGAGAAATGCTCTAAGCCCCTTTAACTTAAGGTTTTAGGTACTCTTTAATTTTCTTATGGGAAATTAGTAAAATTAAGGGTGGAATGAATGGGGAAATTAATCACTTGACTTTGTGTAAATGCTCAATTATCATCCACAATCTTAGCAACATGATGATGAAAGTAAATGATATGACTTTATCCAATCAATCACCATAATTCTGCAACCATCCAACTACTTACCCACCTACTCATCCTACCATTTTTTCTACTCTTTATTAGGGTGCACTTAAGCTGGCAAACCCTTATCAAAACTTTTATTTTCTTTTACAATAAAAATCTATCTAAATCTCTCCTTATTACATCCAAGGGCTCAGATTAAACTGTTGAGCTCCTTTTATTTTCTCTACCTATCTACTTATCTGCCAAGATTAAATAGTTTGGTCAGATTTTATTCTCTATCCCTAAGCATGAAATTCAAAGCATGGAATAACCAAGATTAAACTATTTGGTTACCATGGATTGTGGCATAAACAAAAATTTGTACACAACCATTATTGTACAAAAAAGTAAAATAGTAGTGGCATTTGGACTTGCACACTTTCATGGTCTTTTTCTTTTTTCTTGGGGTTCATTTTTCATCTTTTTTCACCTTTTTTCATTCTTTTTGCCCTTTAATTTTTATTTTAGGACATACCCTCTTTACATTTTTAATTCCATATTTTTTATTTTTTACAAATATGGAAAACATTTGAAAAAAGCAAAGGTATGTACATATTACAGATTTAACCTCAGCCATTCAAAAATATGACACCTATTGGTATAGGCACATAACAGATCCAATCGCTGATATGTTACATGATGAATGCAATCAGAATTTTTCTCCATTAATTAACTATGAGATTCAAAATCAAGATGATAAAGGTTTCACTAGACAGACATTTCAATCAGTAGAAATATCATCACAAAGCTTATCTGAAAATTTGCAGGGTGATAAAGATGAAAATGACATTTCACTTTCATGGCATGGAGACCATCGAGAACAATTGTACAGTTGCCTAGATCAGTTAAACATTAATGTATATATTTTGGAAAATTCTTTTGTACAGTTTCTAGAGTCAACGAAGGAAATCCAGTATTTCCTTATCTTCTCATTTGTTGACAAGGTTATAATTGGCTTTAGAATCTCAGTTTTAATCACAAACAAGCACAAACAGCAAAATTTACCAATTTATATGATGATTAAATGGTTGCATTAGTTGTTTCATTTTACCTAACCAACAGTTGGACAACTGATTAGAGTAAGTAGGTAGGATTTTAGTTTGAATAAATTCAGTTTTTCAATAGCAAGCTTATTTCAAATAAGATTTCAGTACAACATGTGTCAGATTTCAGTTTGCAGAAAAGGCTATGATTTCAGTTCAAGATTTTCAGTCACAGAGATTATACAATAAGCCAGAAATCATAGAAGAATAGTTTACAATGTAACTTTAGCCACAAGTAAAATGCTATTGATCTTAAAGTTTTTGAAATTTCGCCAGGAAATGCCATCCCCATGTAGAGCCACTGTTAGAGTCCTATAATGATAGGATTCATAATTTTGAATTGGCTAAGGTTAAGCCTTGTAATATTGTACATACCTTTGATTTCTGCAAATGTTTTCCATATTAAAAAATAAAAAATATAAAGAGGGTGTGTCCTAAAAGAAATATCAAAGGACAAAAAGAATAAGAAAATATCAAAAAATGAAAATATATGAACCACAAACACAAAAACAGATCATGAAAGTGTGCAATTCTAAATGCCACTACTATTTTATTTCTTCTGCAAATAATGGTTGTGTGCAGCTTATCATACATGCCACAACCCATGGTAGTCAAACTGTTTAATCTTGACTATTTCATGCTTTGAATTTTATGTTTATAGTTAGAGAATAAAATCTGACCAGACAGCTTAATCTTGGAAGATCATTAGATAGGTAGAGAAAATAAAAGGAGCTCATCAGTTTAATCTGAGCCCTTGGAAGATATAAGGTTAGAGGTAGATAGTTTGTTTTATAAAAAAAAAAGGAAAGAAAAGGGTCTTCTAGCTTAAATGCACCCAAATAAGTGAAGAAAAAATGTTAGGGTAAGTAATGGGTAAGTAGAAGAAAGGTTGTTGAAGTATAAAGTTGATTGGACAAAAGCACATTTATCATGCTTAATCATATGTTTCAATGTGCATGAGCGATTAAGAAAGAAAAAGCAGAGGTTTACAAGTTGATTTAATTGACTTCCCCTCATTCATTTCATCCCTATACTTACTATATTCCCCATCCACAAGTATGTTCTAGTACTAAAAATCCTTCAAGTCATAAAGGCCCAGAGCATTTCTCTGACTTTTGGTGGGACCAGACCCTCGGCTTAATGACTTATGGACATCAAGTGTTAGAATTCTCTTCATAAAAGTCATTCCCTTCATTACCCTCATAAAACCCCTTTTCCTAAGGTTAAACTCCATTTGCCTATGGAAAGTAAACAACCTCATGTTAAATTCTGTTTCATTCAAAATACCCACACAAAGATTTTATCCTAAGTATAAGTGTATGTGAAGAAAATGTACAAATATTACATTATACTTAGTGGTATGTTCACTCCGCTCATTTCATTTCATATTAATTTTTAACACAATAATATAGCTTCCGATATACCTTTTCCCATATATAAATAAATCCCGTATATAATACTCCAACCCTTAGTTTAATTATAAACTATACTTTTATCCCATACCCCCAACAAAACCCTCTTAACTCACCACTTCTTGGTAAAGTTAAGATAATCCCTTCATTAAACCTCCTCTGATCATTTAATCCCATGTTTAACTCATAATAATCCCAAATTGCCACGGATTAAAGCTTCGAGCCCCCCCTGGAACCTCTGCCCATTTCATTCATGCAAATTTGTCACCCAACTGTTGTCCGATTGTCAACACCCAAATCCAACTATCCACAGCCATATCAGGTTCACCTATTATATAAACTTTACTCACTCAATAAAGTGGTATTGCCCGGGCCCCCATCTTCTATGTGTCAAGCGCTAACATAGATCAGGTGACTCGCCAAAATACCGCCTCCTCCACAAAAGCGGTGTGATGGCCTCTGATACTGCCTCCCCACTAAACCAGAAACCATTCACTGTTCATAATATAAAATAACGCGCCAATTTACCCATTACCCATTAAAACCTTGGAAACCCTCATTTTCATGCATTTTACTCAGTTACACAGTGAAACCTATCAAACCCTTACGGCACCACCCTGAGCCTCTGAGACATTATTTCACCATGGATTTCCTCCCAAACACCTTCCAAACTCTATCCACAATTCTTCCCAATTTCAGTATGGCCTCCGGTCACCTCCTCGCAGACCTGTGTTTTATTAACAAATTGTTTTATTTTGTAGGTAATTAGTAGAAGATCACAGCTTGGATAAACAATTTGATACTAGTCAAAAAACTTGTTTACTCCAAGACTCGAAAGGAAATCTATTTAAAAACTTTCATTCAGAAGAAGAAAACAATTATACACAGAATAGAGAAAGAAATCATTCACACAGAGACACTGATTGTTAAAATAAAGGAACCAGACAAAGCATATAGTCAAAAGACAAACAGATCAAACATACAGAAAGTTGATCAATATCCATTACCATATGCTGATACATATAAAAACTAAATAATTTACTATCAAAATACACAGTAAAAAGTTAAAATGTATAGTAAAAGTAAAAACATAGTAAAGGATATTGACAGGTCATCAAAGTAAAAGTGTATCAAATGAAAGAATATCAGTAAAAGTGTATCGGATTGAAAAATCAAAGTGAAGATAGATGAAAAACAGAGTAGTCAAGGTAAACAATAAAAGTAAACATGGAGGCAGTAAGGGTTAAACAAAGATAAAGACACTTTCACCAGCAACAATAAAAGTTTATCCAAAGTAAAGGTAAAAACAATTAAAAGAAAATTAAGGTTAAAAGATGAAACCAGAGCAGGAATGGTAAATTTTCCAGAAATTTCTTGTTTAAGTCATAATTTTTCAGAAATTATTGTGGCCAATCCAAGACGAATTTTGATAAACTGGAGGAGCTTTTTGTTCCTAAAAGGCCACGCTACAAAAATCTATCTTACTTTTTACACAGGTATTACAAAAATGGGGATAAATGCATATCTTCACAACCTATTTTTCAGACTGTGCAAAGTTTTTTTTTTACATTGTTTTGCAGAGAATATTGTGAATATATGGAGATAAATTTTGGGACACTGAGAGAGGTTTATCTCAATAACATACTTATCTATAATAACCTTTTTCAATTGGTGCATATGTTTCTCGGATTGAGATATAAAAAGGTATCACTAGACCCTAATTTTGCAACATTTCTGGGGTAGAATGCACAAAGGAAGGAGGTAGTAAGTGACTTGGAAGCCTCATCATCAATTAAGAGTTACTATAAAATTCAAATTTCTCTTCTTTGTCGCCATCAATCCATAAATATAGTACCAAATAGATTAATTAGCTTTGAGTGTCCTTTATTTAAGTTCTATTAATGTAAAATAGTTTGAGATATTTGTAAAACCAATCTTGATATTTTTTCAAGATATTTCAGTTTAGAATTTGTATAAATACTTCTTCATTTGAATTATTTTGTGGTGGATTCTATTAGACATTTCTATAGACTTTTTTATTAGAAAACCCAGAAGGTTATTGTATCATTTATTGAGCTAGCAAGCTGGATTGATGAATAAAGAACAGACATTTCAAAGGATTCATGTGTTAAGTGAATTTTAGACAAGTATTCTCACGTGTTGTTGTCATTTTTATAAAGTTATACATAATCTTTAATGTTTTTCTCAATATAAATCTTATAATTGGAATAATATTTCAAAACGTGTTTAATTACACTCTGTCTTAACAGTTATGCATTTGAATGTTTTCTTCTGATATTTAAATTAACTAATTCTTAATTGCTCTTTGGTTTAGATTGATTTCATGAATATCCAGGTTAAAGGATTCTTAATTGCCCTTTGATTTTGATTACCTCTTCATTTCTCATTCATTATCTGGGTTTGAGAACCCCTAACTACTCTCTCACCCCGAGTGAAACCCTTTCACCCCTCTGTCTCAAAGATCTGAAAAACACTTTTCTATCTTGCCCTTTGAAAGTTCCCTTCAGTGAGTTAATCCATTTTTTCTTCCTTATTGTTTGACTCCATAGTCCAATGGTCTAAAAGACATCATTTTATCCATCTGTCTAAGTAGATCCCAGCACCCAATCTCAAATACAAATCAAAAACCTCTTGAACATTCATAACTAGCCTAAAATCACATAACTAAAACAAAGTTAAATTATAAAGGGAGAGCCCTCTCTGAGCATCAGGAAGGCTAGGTCCCGATCTCCAAAAGTGTTTTGTTGTTACCTCGATGATTTCTTTCTTTAACCTTGAGAAAATATTGAGTGATAACAGTGTGTGTTATTTTAAATGCTTTGAGATGTGGTGAATACTAGTTAATTGACTAAATAACATAATTTGTGCATGTAATGTAGATTGAGAAGTTGAACTTTGCAGGAAGAGATGAATTTTCCTACATCAAGTCGTATCAGAGCAAGAATATGCTCTTTTGGAAACTTAGATCTAAGTGAGGAGGTTTTTTTTTGCAGGAACATAGCACATAAAAACATATGCAAAGGATGGAAGAGAATATCTATTGAGATTTCACAACTTATTTGCCTTCTGATTTTTTGTTGACAATTAATTAATGTGCAAGTAGAAACCATTACAACATTAAAGTTATGACAAAGGGAGAAGGAGCATATAAAGCTCTCAAGTGAAGAAATTTGTGACAGAACCCTAGCAACAAATTAAATTTTCTAAAGAGGAAGAGGACAAGTGGAAGTTCTCAGTAAGTGAAACATCTAAGAGAGTAAGGAGTGCTCAAAAAGAAGATTCAAGTGAAGTGAAACATTGGCCAAGTTTAGAGGAGATAGCTTGGTGAGGTGTTGGCTAGATTGTAGCTTACAAGTGGACAAGGAGAGTTCGTGAAAGAAGGAAGTGATAATGACTATTTATAATCATGTCAAGTGTTCAAGAAGAAGTCATGAGCAGATGAAAGAGAATGCCAAAGGAGTTGAAATGAGGAAGACGAGGGACGAAGAATTTGACAAAGAGATAACTAAGATGAAAGCACAATTGAATGTGCTTATGGAGCTACTACAACAAGAAGCTCATGATCATAGATGTGGATGCATGCTACAGAATAAAGTGAAATGGCAGAAATTGCAAGTGAAGTTGAAGCACAAGGTGAGCATTCAACAGAGGGAAGAAGACCACAAGGTAGCAGAGATGGAGGTTTTCATTTGCGAACCAGAACAAGGACCAATTCTTGGTGAATATGAAGATGAAAGAGCTGATGAGATCCAAGGATATCATGATTTTAAAACTAATGAAATGCTTGTGAATGTAGGTCATGCAGATGTAGATGATGGAGCGTTTCCTCATGAAGGAAATACTAAGGAAAATCCAATTAATGGAATTGTAGATAGCTTTTTTATGATAGACAAAAGAGACATGGAAATCAAGGAAGAAGAAAATTTTTTGGGGGAATGGTTTAAAAAGGACATAAGTGATGAGTTTACATATTTATTTCAAGGTAAGTTTATTGATTTGTGTGAAGAGTTGAGATTTCTTAAGGAGAGATTAGTAAATCATAAAATATGTATTCATATTGTAAAGCTGAACCTAGAAGAAGACAAAATTGCCTTGAAAGATAATAAAGAAGAGGAAGTTGCAAGGCATAAGAAGAATACGGTGAAGCATAAGTAGATGTATAAACATGAGTGTGGCAAGAGCCTTGAAACTCATGGACAAAGAAGATGTGTAGCAACAAGAAAGAGATGATAACAAGTTTCAGTAATCAAGGACAAACTTGGCTGAGTAAATTGATAGGTTGTGTATGTTGATGAAGAGGATGACCAGGAGAAGGTACAACAAGAGGAAAAGGACATCCAACAAAAAAGTAAAATTGACTGAGCAACTTTTCATCAATAAGGAAAGTGGATGAGAAGAACACAGAGTTTGGAATCCTGGAGAAATGAAGGAAACATCAACAATAGGAAAACAACATGCAAAGATGAAAGGACAACTACAACACAAGGTTTGGGATCCTGGAGAATTCAGAAATTGATGACACATGACTTGGAGATCATGAAATTTTTCTACCTTGGGAATATGATGCAAGAGCATTAGAGCTTCCAAGTCATCAAGATTCTTAGAGACAAAGTTCCAACTCGGTCTTAACATGGAAAATTCATTTTATTTCCTTATTGTAAATAATTTTAATTTATTTATTTCTTAGAAAACCATATATAGAGATAAGATTTAGTAGATAAGATTTTTAGAAGAAATTCTGCCTTTTAAGGCATGAAAAAGTTAGGAAATAAATTATGAGAGGTTGTAGGAGAAAAAATATTGGTAGCAATTAACAAGTTGTTAGGATAAGAAAAAGTTTAGAAATATTAAAAACTATTGGGGATGCTTTTAGGATTTAGGAAAGTATGGATAGGCAAGATTTTCTCAATAAGGCAAAAGCGAGTCTACCTTGAAAAGCATGAGTTATTTGTGGATTGATTTATGGATCTAGGAAAAAATATTTTGTTTGTATATGTTATTAAAAATATTGTTAACCTAAAGGGAAAAAATGCTCAAATGAATGTAGAATCAGGCCAAGAGAGAAATGTATGATTATGAGTTTATGCATGTATAGTTTTCCTTTGTTTAATGGAAATGCATATTCACCAAAACCTTTGTGTATGACTCTTTGTATTATTGTGTGTGTTATTTTAAATGCTTTGAGATGTGGTGAATAATAGTTAATTGACTAAATGATAGAATATATGCATGTAATCCAAATTGAGAAGTTGAACTTTGTAGGAAGAGGTGAATTTTACTGCATCAGGATGATGATACAGTTGAGAAGGTTTCAAACTTGTGCACGAGTACCATGATATTTTCCCCAACACCTTTGAAGAAATTAAGGGAATCATCGAGAAGTTAGGAGAAATGAGTATTCCCTTAAAACTCGATGAAAATCCTGTGAAGCAATGACCTTATCGATTGAACCCCGTTTAGAAGGGGAAAACCAAATAGGAACTAGAGAAGATGCTCCAAGTAGGAAACATTGAACTGGTGGAAGAATCGGAATGGATAAGCTCGGTAGTGGTCTAGAACAAGAAAATAGGGGAGACCAAGATTTATATGTATCAAATAAAGTTGAACAATTCTTTCACGCATGACCCCTTTCCCACCCCACTTACAAATGTAATTCTGAAAAACATGGGTGGACAGGAAGCTTATTCCTTCACCGATGGGTTTTCAGGGTACCATCAGGTGAGTATCACTAAAGAAGATTTCCACAAAACTACCTTTGCAATGGAATGGGATAATTTTCAATATACATTAATGTCATTCAAACTGAAGAATGCACCGGTTATTTTTCGAGGATAGTGGTGGCGACGTTTAAAGAGTTCATTCACAAATTTATGGAAGTCTATTTGGATGATTGCATGATGTTCAATCTATTAAAGAAGCACATTGAGATGTTGCGTCTGATGCTAGAAAAGTGTAGGTAATTACAAATCTCTCTAAATTTCAAGAGCTTCTGCGCTCCTTTTGGTATTTTGTTGGGGAACATTGTCTACAAATAGGGGTTCATAGTGGACCCAACTAACATCATTGTCATAGTGGTTCTGTCATTGTCTACCTTGGTGGGACAACTAAGATCAATCTTATGGCATATGGGGTACTACCACACTTTTATATAAGTATATGTGAAGATCATAGAACCCATTGAAAGGTTACTAAAGAAAGGAATATAATTCCAGTGGATGGAGTGTCAAAAGGCCCTGGACACTTTAAAGGAGAAGATGGTGTTTGCGCCTATCCTGGGGTTTATGAACTAGAGGAACGAGTTCCATGTGCACATAGATGTATCATCTAGTGCACTAGGAGAGATCTTGGCTCACCCTAGAGAAGGAGATATTGATCACCCTTTTTCCTTTTCTAGTCGAAAACTATCAACTGCAGAACAAAATTATACCATTAATTAAGGAGATGGGTTGTTGATGGTGTACACCCTATAAAATTTTAGACACTATCTATTAGGCAACAAGTTCAAGCTACACACAAATCATTATGCCATAAAGTACTTGGTCAACAAGCCTGTGTTAGGGAGGAGAATATGATTTTCAGGTGGTGATTTAACTAGGAAACTAAACATGGGACCTATAAATCTATCATGTATTACCTTGGGTGAGGAGGTTGGTCCAAGTGGATATTTGTAGCCACCCACCTATTCCATTTGGACCCCCACCATTGTTTCTTTTCAGTTTCCTTAATTGTAGCACAACTTACTGCTTTTGGTAGTTTTTTGAGTCCTAAATTTCCAGAGTCGTTTTTAGGGAAAAGAAAGAGACCAAAAAGGTGCTAAATGAAACTACTAGTTTTCTTTAGGCCTCCTCTTCAAGATCTTCGAAACAAGGTATTATGATAGCCAAATAGATATCGTATGCCAAAGTTATGACCCCAGAAAGTTGACATTCAAACTTACCCCAACGGGGCCCACAAGATTTTGGCACTTCATCTCCTAGGGTTAGGTTTTTGGATGTTTAGGGTTTCTCATTGTTTCTTAATGATAAAAATGCCACCGAGTATCATCGTAACACAGTTTAGAGGCATGTAGCCACCACATCTCTTCTCAAAGATAAGCTATCATTGCTTGAGCCAATTTATTTCCATTCTGTATGTAAGCATATTTCAGTTCTTTGCTATTAATGAAATAAAGTTTTATTTATGTTGCATCTCAGCGTTTATATTTGTATATATATTCTGTTGCATTCCTGTATAAGTTTGGATTAGTGGTATTAGAGAAGTTTTCTCTTTCTCTATTTTTCTTTGCATGTTCCCAACGAGGTCAAGGTATAAGGAGTTAGGGCTCAAACTGGTTAAACCTTTGCAAGACCATCCTCAGAAAAACCAACGGCCTCCCATGGTGGAAGAAAAGAAATAAGAGGGAGCAGGAGATCCTTTAAAAATATTTATTGAGGAAGCCCTCAAGCGAAAGAGGAACACGATGATGGATAACATTTCCCAAAGCCTTCGATGGCTGCACACATGTGACGCATCTTCATCTAGTAGCCACTCTGGAGGCACGACTCCATTTAACGTATAAGTCAACTTTGACATTCCAACATTTGAAGCCCATATAAATTCAGACACCATAGATAGATGGTCAAATCTATTGGAAGGATATTTTTTAGTTCATGAATTTTCCAATCAAGGTATGATTACTTTTTCACTCCTCAAAGTTGCCCCCCATGTCAAGGGCTGGTGGAAAACCTACTGTGAATAGAAGGACAAGAGGGAATCCTCACTGTTTTCAGCTGCACGACCTTGGAATTATTTTTGAGATGCCATCAAGGAACAATATTACCCTATCAGGAGTTATGAATATAAATACATAAAGTGGACCATGCTGCAGTAGGGAAGGGACCAAGACGTGCCGGAGTTCACAAATATTTTTCATTCCCTTCACATGAAGTTGGGTATCAAGGATCCTAAGCGGTATTTGGTACTCAAGTACCGTGGTTGTCTACATAAGTACACCAAGGATGAGATGGATTTCCTAGACATCTTCTCGCTTGGTGTTGCGTATCGATGCATTGTCAAGTTCAAGAATAAATTTAAACAAAAGAAGTGAGACTTTGGATTTGCAAATCTAAAGCAAGGGAAAGGCACCCCCGAACCATAGAACAAAGGAAAAAATCAAGGCAGGGCGACCTAGGACAACCCACTGAAGCCATAAGCAAAGAACAACACCATGAATACAAAGAAGGACACATGGAAATGATGTCAGTTCCATAAGAGCCCCACTCACAACACAAGTGAGTGTCGAGCCAAGCAGTCATTGGTGGCTGATATTAAAGCTTCTCAATCAGATGCATGTTCTGACTCTAAGTCAGAACTTGACAAGGGGAATGACAAAGGGAAGAAAATTATTCATGGGAAGCCCAGTTCCACCATTTCCACCACCAAGCTCCAGAAGATTGATCCTGAAGATCCAAAGGAGGGGAAGTGACTCTTGCACTCACAGATGTGGGTGAAGGGTTCTCTGCTACAGTTCTTTGTCGACAACAGAAACCAAAAGAACCTAATTTCTATATAGGTCATGAAGCGGTTGGGCCTACTAACCACACCACACCATAGCCATACACCATCCGGTGGCTTCATCAAGGATGAGATCTCTGCGTCAGCCAACAATGGCACCTTCCCTACAACATCAAGCCCTTCTTTGATGAGGCACTATGTGATGTTACTCCTCTTGAAGTTTGTGATGTATTATTAGGCCAACCATACTTGTGGAAGCATCATGTTGTGTAAGATTCTAGGCCTCACATTGTTATTATTTCTTTGGGCAATAAGTTTTACAAGATACTAGTGGTAGCACCTCCTACCACCATCTCTTTAATCTCTACGAAGTAATGCAGTAAGATCATTTCCCATACTAGGAAATTTATCTTCCTTATGATTCTCCTTCAAGGAAAGTAGAAGTTTGTGGCCACATTCGCAACCTCCAGGCATGGCTCCTCTATACAACAATAGCAGATGGATAAGATCATGGAGGACTACATGGATATCTTCACCTCACCCAAAGGGGTACCCCTACACTGTTAGGATAAGCACTCCATCAATATGACCCAAGTGCACCACTACCAAATGGACTGATCTATCGATGCTTTGTTATGAAGAACGATGAAATAAAGAGGAAGATTCAGGAGTTTTTATAGAAAGGGAATATCAAGTCGATTTCATCGCCTTGTGGGAGCCCGATCATGTTGGTATGGAATAAGGACAGGACCTAGAAACTCTATATTAACTATTGGGCGTTGAATAAGATCATTGTCCATAATAGCTATCCAATCCTGCGAATTGATGACCTTCTAGACCAGCTCAATGGGGTGAAACATTTTAGCAAGATTGACTTAAAGTCTGGTTATCTCTAGGTACCAATCGAACCCTTCGATGTGTGGAAGACTGCCTTCAAATCCAAGGAGGGGCTTTTCAAATGGTTGGCCATGCCTTTCGGGTTGGTGAATGCCGTCACAACCTTTAGAGGATGATGGATGACATCTTGTGGCCCTTCATCAACTCAATCATGGTAGTGTATTTGGATGACATGTTGATATTCATCCAGAGTTGGGAAGAGCACCTCCACCATATTCGATAGGGCCTCCAAACCTTGTGATCAAACAAATTGTGTGCCAATCTAGAGAAATTCACTTTTTGTATGACCCAGGTTTACTATATGGGGTACATCATTGATGAGCGGGCTGTGAATGTGGACCCAACCAAGATACAAGTTATTCAGGATTGGCCAGTTGCAACCACTCTAACAGAGATTCGCAGCTTTCTAGGTCTTGCTAATTTCTACCACAGGTTCGTGTTAGGGTTATTTCATATCACTTGGCCTTTGAGTCAAGTCACTAAGGGTGGAGTGAAAGAAAAATTCTTTTGGTTTGAATCCCAACAGAAGGCGTTTGTCAAGTTGAAGCATCATCTATGCTTTGCACTAGTGCTCACATTACCAAACCTACAATAACCATTTGAGATGGAGACAAATGCCTTCGACTATGCTATGTGATTTGTACTTAAGCTCTTATTGGTGGAGTTCTTACTCAGCAGGGGCATCTAGTGACATATCACAGTCTGACACTTTCATACACAATCTGAAAGTATCCCACCTATTACAAAGAGATGTATTCCATTATGTAGTCCTACTGACAATGGAAGCATTACATTATGGGGAAGGAAATGGTCATCACCCTCAAAAATTGTCCACATACCTGTAACAATTCCATTTGAACATTAATTACAATAAGGGCAGCACCAATAATGTTGCAAACTGCCTTAGCCGACCACTGGTCATGGTGCTAACCACTGTGCTTGACTCTTTTATACATGAGACTTCGTTGTGGTCGTATATTTACAAGAGCAATATGAAATTCAACAACTTGTACTAGACGCTCCTGGAAGGCAAGTAAGTTGCTAATTTTCATGACCTCCAGGGTGCATTGTTATGCCACTTGGGACATCTATGTGTTCCTTCAAGAAAGAGTGCCAAAATGATTTGGGAGACACATTACATTCGGGTCTTCAGACATTTCAGAGTAGAGAAAAAAGTGTGAGTGTTGCAGAAATATTTTTATTGGCCAAACCTTCGACAAGATGTTGGGAAACTGCATTGCATGTGTCATTGCCAAACTGACTATCAAGAAGCAAGGCCGATATACTCACTTTATTACTCCTAGTTGACATTGGTAATCTATCTCCATGGATTACATGTCGGGCATTCCTTCTACTAAGCATGGCAATGCGTTTTCGTGGTCGTCGACATATTCTCTAATATGGCCATTCTGGCGACCTACAAGAAAAGTATCACAATAGAAGCCACTTCTAAGCTCTTCTTTGAACGAGTTTGGGTACACTTTTGGATCCCACAATCCATTATTTCATATCGAGACAACAGGTTCATAAGTACATTTTGGTCAAGCCTCTAGTCAATGTTGGATACCAAGCTCACTAAGTCCATGACCTTCCACCCCCAAACTGATGGCCAAACAGAGGTCACCAACATGATGATCGTGCACATTTTGTGCATGTAAAACTTGAAGCATCCATGCACATGGGATGAAATCCTCCCCTATGTCCAGCACAGCTATAATAGAGCTTTGCATAGCTCAACTGGCCACATCTCCTTTCAGGTGGAATTGGGATTCTAGCCACTATGTCCCATTGATGTGGCCATACCATTTGCAACTACTTAGGTAGATTCGGCTCATGTCCAGGTTGAAGTTGACAGGTCTGACAACTTCATTGAGTGCATTCAACACATCCACCAATAGGTCCATGACATATTGGACAGAGCCAATGCTAGGTACAATCAATGTCATGATCAGCATCGGGTGCCACACAGGTTCTAAGTGGGAGACAAAGTTTGGTTTCATTTACAGAAGGAATGTATCATTGGGGCCCACTGTAAGCTTAACCCACTCCAATATGGGCCTTTCACCATCACTAAGACTATGGGAGACAATGATTTTGATCTCATCATTACTCCATTCCTTGGCCTACACCTAGTGTTCAATGTGGACCACCCTCAGCCATACTTTCCACCATTACCAGACACATCATACATTGCAAAACAACCCACACCAACAGAGCTAAACCCAGACTACATGGAATAGGACACAATTGATTGGACCATGGACACATAGATCAAGAACCCTCGCCAGCAGAGGTTAAATCTGGCCAACTCCTACGCCAAGGCAAGTGGCTCACCATGGACAAAGTTCAATGGAAGTTTCCCCATCTTATGGAGGCACTCAACGCAATGGGGACCATTACTTCCTAAGGGTGGAGGAATGAACCATGTGGATATTGGTGGTCGTCTACCTATTCCACTTGGGCCCCCACCATCGTTTCTTTTCAGTTTCCTTAATTGTATCATAACTTACTATTTTTTGCAGTTTTTTAGTTCCTAAACTTTCGAAGCCATTTTGAGGGACCACAAGACATTTTTTAGGGAAAATGGAGAGACCAAAAAATTGCCAAACTTGGTTCCCAGTTTTTTTTTGGCCTCCTCTTTGAGATCTTTGAAACGAGGTATTATGATAGCCAAATGAGATTTTATGCCAAAGTTATGACCCCGAGAAGTTGATGTTCCAACTTACCCCAACGGGGACCACAATATTTTGGCGCTTCATCTCCTAGGGTTAGGTTTTGGATATTTATGGATTCTCATTGTTTCTCAATGATAAAAAGGCCACCAAGCATCATCGTAAAACATTTCAAAGGGATGTAGCCACCACATCTCTTCTCAAAGATAAGCTACCATCTCCCAAGCTAGTTTATTTCCATTATGTATGTAAGCATATTTCAGTTCTTTCATATTAATGAAATGAAGTTTTATTTCTCCTACATCTCAGTGTTTATGTTTATATCTATATTATGTTGCGTTCTTGTGTAAGTTCAGATCAGAGGCACAGAATTTGGAGGATATATGTCGAATGTGTAGTTGTTTAGAGTAATTATGGTGGGTGACTACTTCATAGAAATTGCATAGTTTTTTAGTACTGGGACGACACCAGAAGACTATATAGTGAAACAAAAAAAATAGTTAGTGGTTTGAGTAGTAGATGACTAGTTGATTACCAGAGCACTGTATAAATTAGGAGCAGACATAATTCTGTGATGATGTGTTATAGAGCATGAGCGATCGATGGTCCTAGTAGAAGCACATGTAGGGGTTGCATGAGGACACTATGCAGGTCAACTTATAGTGAAAATTATTCTATGTGCAAGACTATGGTGGCCCAGAGTGCATGTTGATGCTAAGGAGTTTTGCAAGACTTATGATGTGTGTCAAAGAGTGGGCAGGATATATGGATGAGATGATATGCCCCTAAATCCTTAGCTCATGTTTTAGTCATTTGATAAGTGGGCCATCCACTTTTTTGGACCAATTGACCCACCAACAAGAAGGACTAGTGTGTGGTACATCATTACTGCCATGGATTATCTAACTAGATGGGTCAAGGTTGTGTCAGTGAGGGATTGCAGTGCTAAAACAACTGCTTGGCTCTTGTTAAAAAATAAGGTGACCAGGTTTGGATGTCCAAGGATATTGATGAGTGATCAAGGGACACATTTCTTGAACAACATTTAATCCGGATCATACTTTTAAAAAAAATGACCACAAAAGCTTAAAGTCTAACAAGGGATAGGTTTCTCGAACAACATGATTATGGTGTTGATGGAGGAGTTTCATATCTATCATCAGAAAAGAACTCCATACACGGGGTCTTCACTCAACGAACCTATGACATATCACATGTGTTCGTTGAATACTAAACGCTACCCCTAATTTGACTACATAGTGGAAAATACCTCTAAAAATCACATTATTTAACCCTCTACCAATACGAACCCAATACAACTTCCCAATTTAAAAAACCCCTACTTTCCCTAGATATTGTAGGTATCTATTTTTTCTTTGACATTTTATATTATACCTCTTTATATTCTTTTATCAACTTTGATCTCCATTTTTTATACATGCCAATATAAAAACCCTTTACCCCCTAATATATGCTCAATATATTATTTCATTGTTTCCTCAATATATATTCCCCATTATGAACCCACGTGGTATGGTATTTCTCCTCTAGTGAAGCCACCTATGACTCCATATCACCCCTAAGCCAATGGAATAGTGGAGGCATTTAATAATATTTTGGAGACTACGCTTACCAATGTATGCAATGTGCAATGTGATTATTGGGACCTAAGGATTCCCACAATCTTTTGGGCTTATAGAGCTACATGGAAGAATTTAATCATGTAGACACATTTTTTATTGGTATATGGGATGGAGGCTATCATGCCAATGTAATTTATAGTACCTTGATCTGAAAATCACTCGTGAGTGTCCTCAATTAATTAATTAATTAATGAAGGTATTACAAACTCATGTGCTGGTGTGTGTCTATGTTATCTTAGGCAATGGATCGATCAGATTGCAAAATACATAGACATTGGAAGAATGGAAAATAGTAGGAGAAACACAGTAAGCAAATACAAGAACACAACAAATTAATAGGGAGTTCACCCTATCCTCTAGGGCTACGTCTCCGGTCCAACTTTCAGTGGTGGCCTTATTTTATTGTGTCTTTAAAGTAGATATTTACAATGAGGAGCTCAATTTGAGTCTCCTGAAACAGATAATGTTTGGTAGGGTGGTTCTTGGATCCCCCAAGCCACTAAAGTACAGAGACTCTTTTCCTTACCATATCTTGACCTCTCTGGTCCTTAATGGGAGGAGCCTAATATGGTACTCAATTCTCAATAGATATCCTCTCAAGGATTACTTGAACCTCTCAAACTTTCTGTCTGCTCGATGCTGCCCTAGGTTAGCTCGGCTCTCTGCTTTCTGTTGCTTGCTTCACTGTCTTTTCTTCGCTCTCGCTTTCTCTGTCTTCGGCTGGTTTTCCCCATGTGTTCTATTCTGTGTCTATTCATGAATTAAAGCCAATCTATCTCATGACTGTTTTATTCCTCTTCCGCCCCTTCAGATAGCCTGCTGCTATTCGCTTGGAGTTCCCTGCCTCTGCATCATCACCAATGTCTCACAGGGAGTGGCCACTTGTCCTCTTGCGAACAGCACCAGTGCTTCCTCGTTGGTTTAGTTTTTTAGTTACACTATGGAATGACTCATTCACCAACTCAGTGGGAAAATCAGACGTCAAACTTCTCTATGCCCCGGCTTAATTCCCCAGTCAAATCCAATTTCTCCATCGGGTACAATCTCCACCGTCAGATCTGGAACCCCCAGATCTGACGTTATTCGCTCATTTCACGCGGTTGACTTACTCTACTGTTAGTGTGTGATGAGCGGTGGTTTTCTCTCTCATCTGCAGACATGCGTCGTGCGATAAATAGAATTGCTCTTTTTCAGCCAAATTCACTTACTGCCCAAGGGTGCCCCCGATATACCGCTGGTTTCGGAGTGTAGGACCCACCTTTCGCCTTAGCGCTTTTCCCATGGTTTCCCGGCTTCCTATGCGACCAAGCGCTCAGGTCCTTTCCTTCTTGAGGGGTTTTGCCCAACGATGCGCGATTAGCGCTAAGCACTAATCACTAATTGCACATCAAAAATGGCCTTTGTTTCCTGATCTAGGCTTCCCAAGTGCCAGTTTTGCCTCCTGCACGGACTCCATGGGCCTCGGTCAATGCACTTTGACCGAGGTCCTCGTCGTTCCTTGGTGGTTGTAATCTGCCACTGTCCAGAGGTCTTCCTAATCGGTCTGTGTTCATAAATTGGAAGTTTGTCCTATCTTAATATAGTCATGGCACTTTGATAATCTTCATGGATCCAATTTGGATCACGGCCTTCCCACTAAAAAAGCTTTTGGACCACCAAAAGTCAGTTTTCAAGCATCGACTAAGTGAGGGTACAATTGTCTCACTTGTCCAATCTCTATCCACTTTGCACTGCTCGGCTTTGAACCCTTGAGCCCTACTCTGAGGTATTCAACATCTCCTCTATGTGTCGTCCTTACCTTCCTGTCCAAAATTGTGTCTTCCTGCAATTCATTAAGATATTTAGGTAGCAGGTCATCAATAGAAGGAAATTGACTCTACTCTTTGAGATCCTCAATTAGAGAGGGTTCAAACAATCTCAAGCAATCTGCATTTACGACTGAGTAGATGTGCATGTAAGCTGGTCGATCAAGGTGAAAGTATTTTCACCAATCTTCTCAAGTATCTTGAAGGGTCCATACCTGATAGACTTTAGCGTTTTACCTTCACCTTGCACCCTGTCCTTGCTGATATACAGCCAGACTTGGTCACCAAATTGGAAACTATGCTCCATCTCATACTTGTCATGTCTTGCCTTGTATTTGGCTTGGCTCTTTTCCAGTTGTTCATGTACTACCTGGTGGATCTCTTGGATCTATTCAATGAACCTAGTTGCCCTGTCCACATCACTATGCCCCTCGACTGTGGTATCTTTACCAAAGACAAAATCCAAAGGAGATCTTGGGGTGAAACCAAAACAGATCTCAAAAGGAGATCTCTGTGTAGAAGAATGTTTTGCTTTGTTGTAAGCATGCTGCACATAACACAAATGTTCATCCCAAAGCTTACGATGTTTGCTGTAATATCCTCTGAGCAACTGATTCACTGTCATGTTGACTACTTCTATCTGGCTATCAATTTGTGGATGAAAAGTTGTGCTTTTCTTCAGTTTGGTGTCCATCAGTTCCCACAGACTTGACCAAAACTTCCCCACAAATCGGGTGTTTCAATCAGATACAATGGAAGTGGGTAATCCAAAATGAACCCATACATGTTCAAAAAATAGTTTTTCAGTTTGTTTAGTTGTAATATGTTTATTACAAGGTATCAAAATACACATTTTGCTGAACCTATCCACAACAACATATAAATAATCATGACCTTTCCTAGATTTAGGCAGTCCTCCAACAAAATCCATGGAAACACTTTCCCAAGGGTGAGAAGGAACTGGTAATGGAGTGTACAAGCCTAGCTTTCTGTTGTTGGGCTTGCTTTTAGCACACATAGTACACCCTCTTACATATCTAGAAACTATCTTGTTCATTTTTTACCAATAACAAAATCTTTGCAGCGGTGCAACTGTTTTACTTACCCCAAAGTGATCTGATATCAGAGAAGTGTGTGCTTCTCTAATTATCTTTACTATCTCAGTTTGTGGAATGCATAACTTCCCACAATGGTATAAGAGTTAGTCCTTTATATGACAATCCAATTCCTCTACTTGTTTGCCTTGACTTAAAGTTGCACATACATCTTTAAAGTCTATATCTTGAGCATATTGTTCAATGTAGCTTTCATGTAGCATAGAATTATCCTTAAGTATAGTAGATGCATTTATAATAGGTCTAGATAACATGTCTGCAACTTTATTGTGTATGCCCTTTCTATATCTGATGACTAAATGAAACTGTTGTAGAAAACCCATACATCTATAGTGCCTTGATTGCTGCAACTTAGTTTGGGAGTGTAGATATTGAAGTGGTTGATGATCAGTATGTATTACTATCTCTTTTCCCATTAAGTAAAGTTTTCACTTTTTCACACTCTGAACTAATGCATACAATTATTTATCATATGTAGGATAGTTAACTACTGCAGGATTAAAAGTCTCAGAATTATAACATATGGGTTTACCGTGTTGTGTCAACACTGCTCCCATTGCATAGTCACTAGCATCTGTTTGGATCCCAAATGGTCTTTGAAGATCAAGCAGTGCTAGTACAGGTGTTATACTAATCTTTTCTTTCAAGGCATCGAAGGCTTTATTTTATTTGCCTCCCCACTGAAACACCTTGTTCAATCTTGTTAAAGCATGTAAGGGAGCTGCAATCAAGGAAAAGTTAGAAATAAACTTCCTCCAATATTGTGCTTCTCCTAAGAAGCTTCTAACTTCTGTAGCAGATTTGGGTTTAGGCCAGTTTACAGTGACTGCCACCTTAGAGGGATCTATCTTCAATTCACCACCCCCTACTATATGACCCAAATAATTCAGAGATGTTTTGCCAAATTCACATTTTAAGAGTTTAACATGAAGTTTTTCTCTTTTCAAAACATATAGTGTCTACTTAACATGCTTTATGTGTTCATCCTACATTTTGCTAAAAATCAGAATGTGATCTAGATACACAATAACAAAATCATCAAGAAAAGGTCTGAGTACATCATTCATTAATCTCATGAAAGTAGCAAGAGCATTAGTTAAGCCAAAAGGCATAACCAGCCACTCATACAATCCCTGCTTTGCTTTGAAAGCAATCTTCCATGCATCTTGTTTTGCAACTCTGACCTGATGGTAGCCACTGTGCAAGTCTAGCTTGGAGAAATAAACAATTTCTTTCAATTGATCTAAAAGATCATCTATGCGAGGAAGGGGATAACAATTTTTTATTGTTATCTTATTCAGTGCTCGGTAATCAATGCACATTCTCCACGATCCATCTTTCGTTCTCACCAAAATGATTGGTGACCCACATGGTGATGTGCTAGGTCTAATGAACCCTTTCTCAAGCAACTCCTACACCTGCTTCTTTATTTTAGCATTCTCTAAAGCGGACAACCTATACATTCCAATGTTAGGCAATGGAGCATCTTGCTACAAAATAATATCATGTACTATTTCCTTTTTGGG